>JALBCR010002642.1:200000-391893 GCA_030710515.1 Abscondita cerata | reverse complement strand
TCAGCATCCTCCTATAGCACCACATTTCAAATGCCTCTATGTTCTTGTTGTTTTCTGACTTGAGTGTCAAGCCTCCATTCCATACAATAGAATGGAGAATATATAGCATTTTAGTATTCTGGTTCTCAGTTCTAATGTTATATCTCGGCTGCAAAGTATTTTATTCATTTTTATGAAAGCACTGCGAGCTACTTCAATTCGACACTTGATTTCTTTTGTATGTTCTGTTGTTTCAGTTACCCATGTGCCAAGATATTTGTAGGAGGATACCCATTCCAGTTTGTTGTTATTAATATTTATAGACGGTCTATTGTGATTTGTGCTTGGGTTTTTGAAGTTGTCATGACTTTGGTCTTTTTAGGTTCATATCCAGGCCATATCTCTTGCAGGCAATGTTTGTTACCTCAACCAGATGTTGTAGGTCTTCCAGACTGTCGGCGAATATAACGGTATCATCTGCGTATCGTAAGTTGTTAAGTCTTTCCCCGTTTATGACGATACCACCGGTTTCTTCTGACAGCGCTTCTTCAAAGATGCCCTCACTATATACATTGAATAAGAGAGGCGACAATACACAACCCTGTCTAACACCTCGACATATCTTGATCTCCTCACTCATATCTTCTCCGACTTTGACTCGTGCTGTTTGATGCCAGTAGAGATTGGATATTATTCTTATGTTCTTACTATCGATGTTTTTCTTTTTAGTATCTCTAGGAGTTTTGTGTGCTGGACTCTATCAAATGCCTTTTGAAAGTCGATAAAGCAGATGTACATATCATGATTCATATCTAGGCATCTTTGTCTAAGTACGTTTAGTCCGAAGAGCGCTTCTCTTGTTCCTACGCCCTTCCTAAAACCCATTTGAGTGTCACTGATGTCTTGTTCTAAATCCTTATGAATTCGGTTATGTATGATCTTTAAAAATATTTTCGATGTGTGGCTCATTAGGGCGATGATTCTGTGGTCCGAACATTCTCTGGCTTTATTTTTCTTTGGCAGTGTTACGAATGTTGAGGTTAGCCAATCGCTAGGAATTCTGCCCGTCTCATAAATGTTGTTAAATAGTTTCAGTAGAATATCTATGGAGTCCTTCCCTATGAGTTTTAGTAGTTCAGCAGGCACTTCGTCAGGTCCTGCTGCTTTTCCGGATTTACAGTTTTTAATTGCTTGTTCGAGTTCCTCTCTTAATATTTCTGGACCAGTATACTCCACGTCTGGGTTTTCCAGTTCTATCCGATTATCGTTAAAAAGTTCTTGTATATATTCGCTCCACCTTGCCAGTTTGTCTATCGGTTCTACAATCAAGTCGCCGTTCTTGTTTACCAACACATCTGGTTGTCGTCTCTTTATTCTCCCAGTCATTTCCTTTACCTTCTTGTGCATATTGAAAAAATCGTATCTGTCTTGATAGGCTTCAACCTTTCGACATTCATCAAGTAGCCATTTTTCCTTGGCCTGTCTTATTTTACTTCTGATCTCATTGTTTATGGTCTTATAGATTTGCACATCCTTGCCCTTATATTGGCCTCGTATCACCATCAGGTCCAGTATCTCCTGTGTCATCCATTCTTTGTTCTTTCCCTTTATGGATTTCAAATCTGTATTTCCTGCATCCTTCAGTACTTTTTATGTTTTGCCATTGCTGGTCTATGGTGATATTATTGTCATCGTTGTGTCTTAGTTCGTTTAATTTTTCGTTTATGTTCTTCTCAACCTTTTTGTACACTACGTTGTCCTTCAGTCTTCTAGGGTCTATACGTTCCTTAGTTGTTTTCCGAACGAGTTTTTTCAGTCTTACATGAATTACAGCTACCACCGGATTATGATCGGATGTTATGTCAGCTCCTGGATATGTTTTACTGACTTGATAGTATTTCTGAATCTTCTACGGATCATAATGTAGTCGATCTGGTTTCTAATTATACCTGATTTTCCGTCTGATGGTGCTTTCCAAGTATAAAGCCGACGTGGAGGAAGCTGATAGAGGGTATTGGTTATTATCATATCCTCCCTTTGACAGAACTCGATCAATCTGTATCCTCGCTCATTGCGAAGACCTAGTCCGAACTTGCCGGTAACATTAGTCGCTTCACCTTGGCCAACTTTCGCATTTAGATCCCCCATTATAATGAGGACTTCGTGTTTCTTGATAGGTTTGATCACTTTAGCTAGATCTTGATAAAACGACTCTATTTCATCCTCGTCCTTATCTGCTGTAGGTGCATACACTTGGATAACATTTACTGGAACCTTATTTGAGGTCAGTTTCAGTAGAACTATGCGGTCTGAGAATGGGACGAAACTGGACACCGTATGTTGCACTCTCTTGTCGACAATTATTCCTACTCCATATCGATGACAGGCATCATCATTCCCCGAATAGTACATTATGCAATTCTTGGTGATATGCTTCCCTGACCCGTTCCACTGAATATCGCTCAAGCCAAGTATGTTGATATTGAGTCTCGTCATTTCTAAAAGACGTTATCCACTTTTCCAGGTGCACAAAGACTTCTAACGTTCCATGTAGCAATTCTATCGTTTCTATGTGTCACAGTTCTGTACTCAACTTTATTCAACGCTCTCCTCCCCCGAGATCCGATTGGAGGAGTTATAACTCCGGAACATTTCGAATTGAACAAAGCCATTGTAATGTAATGGTGTTATGATTATCACTAAGGATATCCACAAGGGATCTTTAATTCAGTGGTTTCCTCTTACCTTCTGAATTCTTACACCGTTGACCACAATTGTGATTCTTCCGCTTTTGGGGCCTGTTTTAGACCCTGGGACAAAAGAGTGCCCGATTTATAGCCGCCCAATCTGAGACAGTCGCTGTAATGCTGATTTTGGTTCACCCCGAGTATTTAATTTCCTCGGTACCACCCATATCTGGGAGGCGTTCCCCTATCCACCACCTGGGGAGGCGCCCGATGGGGATCAGCAACCCGCACGGGGTGGAATTGAGTAACTACTTATAATTATGGCAGATAATATTTACTTACAAGTTTATCTTCTTCCACTTTGTCCTGGACCGGGGTAAAGTAGAAACTTTGCCAAGGTAAAGTTGAAAATGAATTGAAAGCAATTTTTTGCAATGATAATATTTACATATGTGTAATCATAACAAATATTGAAAACACGAACATTAGGCACAGTACCTAGGCATATTAGGTTTGTCATTCCTTGGAACATTCTTAAGTCCTTAATCACTAGAAAAGTGACATGAAATATTCTCATTGTGCACACATGATTGCCATCATTATTATATCTTTCAGCGTCTGCATAAAGTTCATGCTTCAATTACCACACTGACTTCTCTTCATTTGGCGTTTCTTCAAAATTTTCCCGCACACAATGCAAAACGATTCTTCGGTGTTCCTTTTTGACCTCATTTCCAAAATTCTATAGTGTCATCAGACCTACTCTGGCTAGTGGATGTGACTTAGAATTTCTTGTAGGGTTTTCTGAAGCAGACTGCTTGAATTTTTCGCGTTGCTCCGGGACGCCTTCTAATCTATAATGGGTCGCCACGACTACATCATTAAAAATAAATATGTAATAATCATATCACATGAAAGCCTAAACGTTTAATATCAGGTCTATTATTACTTAACTTTGAGATGTTCAACACCTTGTATACATTAGCAAAAATATTATGACAAAAACAACAACGCGTTCACACAACGCCACTCATACGCTCAAAGACAATAACTCTCGCTTGGCCGCGGTTTCCGGTTTCCCCTACTGAATTATAACGATTGTCCTCATCCGGATAAACAATAATTACCGATGTTCATATCCAAAAATGCACTTTTCACTTTATCTTATGCATATTGCTCTACTATCAATTGAATAGGATAAGTCACAAAGTTAAACTAACGCAGCAGTACACCATGCATTTTGAGACGTTCATCTACCTCAGTTTTCGTATGACCAACCAGTTTGAAGCGAGATCAAGTGACCCAATCTCGTGCTCGCAAAGTAAAATAAACTCAATATTCTTCTTCAGATTGCCAGTTTCATCTAAGTTATAGGTTTCTTGTTTTAACCTAAATCATCGTTGTCTCTTAACTTACATTATAACGAAAACGCAAGCAATAATGCATCACGTACCATCAATAATTTTCTGTGATCATGGTATCACATATTTAAAGCGAATTTCCAATAAACGTTTTTGTAGTGTATTTGTTTCACCCTCGGGTTCCGTATGTAATTAATGGTATCTTTCGTGTTATTAATAATTTTTTTCTATTTGGAACTTGTTTCAATCATATTTGTAAAATGCTACAATTGTCAAGTAAAATTTTGTTAAACCTCTACTACTTTGACGGAGAACTTAATAGCGGGTTTACTTATTTCGAGCCCTTGTCATAAGCGCAGTTGGTAATTTGGTTGTATTATTTATGAGAAGAGTGTGTACATCGTTAACTTGTTATTTATGGAATCTCCCAATATTTTTAAGAATCTTTGGCTTTGGAATGAATAGTTTCTTCGATAAAGTAGAAATGACTGTTTTAAGGTTATATTTCAAATGTTGTATTTATTACACAATTTATGGATACACAACTTATCCCGAAATAACAAGGAAATGATTTGATTTACACAGGTGTATTTTAGACAAAATAATACGAATGAACAAAAATAATTGACAACTTGTAGTTACTCGTTTTAAATGATATGATTTGTGGACTGTATATGGTTTAGCGTCAAGTCATTCAAAAGTAATACCATTACTAAATATGCGCATACAAGATTTTCTGGATTAAATTTAGACTTCTTTGATTTTTCTAGCATATCATTCACGATCACTATCATTTCTATAGCTCACTGAAACTTATTATTTAGCATTATTCATTTGATTCTCAAATTCTCACAAAAAACTGAATTAACTCTAATAACTGCTCCAGTAGCGTTCAGGATCGAATGGCTCGAAAATATTTGTTTTGGTGAGGTTGGTAACATGAAACAAAACAAATGTTAATATTAAACATGGACGCCAGTATTTTTATTTTGCCAAGAGTTATTGAATATTTTGCTATGTGTATCAAAAAATAAAAATAAATACAAAAAATGGACGGTAGGTGTTGTTAAATTGTTTGTGTGGTATGCGATTGATAAAATATGATAACAATTAAAAATGAAAGCCTAAAAGAAGTAATGTGTGGTGGTCCACTTCTGTGTATTAACACATACCTGAGATGGAGTGCGGCTTAGTGAAGTTTTCATTAAATAGTAGATTATTTTACTAGAGTTAAACAATATAATTGTTGAGCTTAAAAGTTTGCTGGCGAGGTGTTAGCCGAGACAGCAAATTAAGCGAAACAATTATATTTTTTAACTCCAAGTGAAATATATTATTTTTTCTTCAAGCGTTTATTGTTAGTTTTCATGTGTTATTTTCAAATTTTCGAGATTCTCGAGTCTTATAGTGACTTTATATTCTCAACGTATCAAGTTGGTACTTTACTGATACATTTATAATATGACATAACCGAGGTACCAACCTCTAAATAGTTGTGGAAACAAAATAACTGTTTAGCTTTTAATGTCTAGACAGTAAGAAGAGTTTTTAGCGTCTGCCAGTAGTTCAATAATATGACGTTTTATTGTCGCTTGAAGAAAAATACTATTTTTCATAAATTCACACACACAAAACAAGTGATTCTTATGTACCTGAATACTGGATTGTAATTGATTTAACATATAAACTTTACTCACTTTCAGACGAAAGTTGTGGAGAAAACAGCATCGTGGCTTGACCAGGAAATAGAATCATGAGAAGTGGGGAAAAGGGGCAGGAATCAAATTTGAATAAAAATACGATTACGACATAAGAAAAAAATAGGTAGTGATATTAAATTTTTTTAAATTTGGTGCCAAAATATTTTGTTTACGTGAGAGATTCCTAAATACTTCACTAGATGTCCTTTAATTTGAAAACCAAAATAAATATAGCAACTTATTTGACTTACCAGTTTAAACTGTCACAGTGTGTGGTAGAAAACTGCACAGTATTGAAGTACTGCATTGCAATCGAAGAACGATTCTGAATACTTGTACAGTTTCGATCTGATAAGTTAAAGACTACCATAAAAAAAGTAACTTTGGGAATCTTTACGCATAATCTTTAATTCTAAAATGAAATTAGGGTGGAAAAATTATCTCTTTTTTGTACACATTCTTTGGACATAACTTTCTAACACATATACAATAAGTAGAAAACATCGTCTGTCTCGGATATTGTGTAAGGAGAACTCGTTCAAGGAAGGACTGCATAGAAGAGGGTGGGTATGAACGGATGGGAGTTTCCTTAAGCACGTGGGGAATGCTGAGGGTTTTATAAAGTGGGCCCGAGAAGTAGGTATCAAACTAGCCCGATTTTATCGTGTTTTAGGGAACGTTATAAAATGTTTGGAAATATTAGGTATGTTATTAATATAATCAAAAATGTGATACTAAAGGTGTCCATACACGACTAGTCGACCGGCCGGCCTGGTCTGACAGTCCACGAACTGCCGTCTGAAGAAGAATGTCATGCAAATTGTGTCATATTATCACAAAGGACAACAAAAAAAAATAAAACGTCTGGAGAAAAGAATGGTTAGAAAACGCTATAATAATGTTTACATGGACACTTATGTTTTCGATAAATGTCGATAAAATTTGTAATAAAAGTGGGCTGATTTGCTATTGTATACATTGCAGTTAACTTCGAAATTTTTTGTACAACCCTAAATTTTGCCGGCCGATTAGCAGATTAGCACTATTAACACACGTTCAATTTTCTAAAACTGACGGCGCTGGCCTGTCGTTTAACTGAACGTGTGTAGCCAGAACTAGCCTGCCGGATTTGGCCTCTCCGATAGTACAGAACACTGAACGTGAATGGGGCCTTAACTCAGAAGACTCTAAGTGAAATAAAAAGTGAATAGCATAACAGCAACTGTGGTTATACTTATGATATACTTACTTGTAGCCACAGCAATACATATAGTATAGTACATAAAATGTAAGAAGTCCGTTTTCAGATTAGCGCATATATTCTGCTAATACGTACGAATATACTTTGGTCTTTGTTACACGTATTGTATAAAGAAGACAAAAGATATATAGAATGTTTGTTAGCGCTGCGGGCGGTGAACTAACACATACATCCTACGTTGAAATGGATTTTCCATTTAAGTACCTGTATTAGAAGAAGACGGCATTATAAAGCGGCACGTTGCACCTACTTACAAATATCGACCGCAAGTTATGATGATCCAGTGGTACTACAAATTTTATTTTTATTTTTCTCAAATCGTACCACATAAATGTTATGCAGGTAAGTAACCTGTATATCTATTTTTAAACAAACGAATTAAAGAAAGAATCATTTATTTAAAATATGAATAAAGCTATTGTTACAGCAAACATTAAAATAATTATAATGATATAAACATTAAACTTACTGAAGTATCCTACGTACACAATTAACAATAGATTAGGTACCTATTAGATATGTTATTCCAGTATAACTTTCTCTATTAGTTAATTACGTGTATTTAGTAGGTAATTATAAATAATATAAATCTAACAAGGGGAGAAATTTGGTTTATCATTGCTACAGTAAACATAAAAATAATAGGTACTTATTTCAATAAATACCTATACAATTAATTAGAATTAAATTAATCACTAATTAAGTGCAGTCTTAAAAGGAACTTCACTGTCGTCATAATCCGAATAACTGTCTTCTGTATCACTACCACCGACAGAAATTATTAACGGTTCTACCGATACATCTAGCACTTTTTCACGTGACCATCCATCCGATATAAGTTTTTCAGCATGCAAAATTGTTTTTTCCAAATATCACCGTCACACTGTTTTAAAGACTCTTCCCACATTTGTAGTACATTATTGTCAGAATATCCATCTCTACCAATGTTTTTATCATAATATGATTTGCAAATTCCCAAATGTTTTCAATGGCATTAAATTGACAGTGATACGGAGGTAATCTCAGAATAAAATGACCATGTTCTAAAATAATGTTATCAACTACGTAGCATTTTTCACTTTTATGTTGCTTAGCAAGATGCAAAAGATCTATCCTTAAATCACTGTCAGCGAAGGGTATATTTTTGGTTTGTAGCCACTTTTGTATCTCTAATTTTCTCCAGCTAGAAGACGGCATCCGTTCCACAAGACGAGAATGATATGGTGCATTATCCATCACGATTATAGATGGTTCGCTTAACTTTGGTAGTAACTGCTCCTTTAACCACTTTTCGAAAACTGTTGCATCCATATTGTCATGATAATCTGATGACTTTGATTTTGCGGCAAATATTAAACTTGCATCTTCAATGAAACCACTTGAATTACCAGCATGCAGAATTATATATCTTTTCCCAGTTGAAGAACACTGTGTATTCTTCACAGACTTTGGAGTATCGTCCTGCCAAGACCTTTTCACTGACCCTTTATTAAATATCCAGGTTTCATCTAGAAACACGACCGGTAGAGGCGATTCTTTTGCATATTGTGGATATAATTTTTAAAAATCGTACTCTTGCGAATGCCACATCTTTTTTTCGCAAAGTGCTCTGCGGTTGCAGTCTTTTTATGTTTAAATCCAATGCTTCGTAAAATATTACGTATAGTTGGTAGTGATGCTTCCAATAATCCCTTATCATGCAATACATTTTAACTCTTTGCAACGTGACATGTTCCTTTTTCGCGTACATGTCATAAACAGTATCTCTTATTGTATGTTTTAATGGTTCGGACATGTCTCTAGTTTTAGGCTTTTTACAGGATCTTTTAATCCTTGTTGGTAATGGAGTACCCGTTCGTTTACTCAAAATAATTTTCCTTATTGTTTTCTCACAAACTTTTAGAGCACTACACGTTCTTTTTATCACTGCTTCAACATTTTCCAAAATAGCAAAATTATCTCTTTCTCGGCAGAAGTATTCGTATACGTTACAAATTAGTTCTTGACTACGTTCGTTTAAAAACTTTCCGGGCATTTTTAATTTTTGAAGTACGATGTACGTATCTAAACGTATTATAAGTAACTAAACAAAATTTCTCCCCTTGTTAGATTTATATTATTTATAATTACCTACTAAATACACGTAATTAACTAATAGAGAAAGTTATACTGGAATAACATATCTAATAGGTACCTAATCTATTGTTAATTGTGTACGTAGGATACTTCAGTAAGTTTAATGTTTATATCATTATAATTATTTTAATGTTTGCTGTAACAATAGCTTTATTCATATTTTAAATAAATGATTCTTTCTTTAATTCGTTTGTTTAAAAAATAGATATACAGGTTACTTACCTGCATAACATTTATGTGGTACGATTTGAGAAAAATAAAAATAAAATTTGTAGTACCACTGGATCATCATAACTTGCGGTCGATATTTGTAAGTAGGTGCAACGTGCCGCTTTATAATGCCGTCTTCTTCTAATACAGGTACTTAAATGGAAAATCCATTTCAACGTAGGATGTATGTGTTAGTTCACCGCCCGCAGCGCTAACAAACATTCTATATATCTTTTGTCTTCTTTATACAATACGTGTAACAAAGACCAAAGTATATTCGTACGTATTAGCAGAATATATGCGCTAATCTGAAAACGGACTTCTTACATTTTATGTACTATATATAAATATAAAAATTTTTGATAAATATGCGATTTGCACTTCATCAAATTAATCAGTCTTTTTGAGGTTCTTTATTTTTCGCTTCACTTAAAAGTTTCTATGCATCTAAAAAAAATTAAACAAACGGTTTTGTTTATTTTGAAGTTTAAACGAACACATACTTTAGTTTGTTTATTTTAATCCAAATGCTAACATCGGATATTCTTCATTTTTACGTGTTTGTAAAGTTAATTGAATATAATGATTGACAGATTCTTTATGCTGTATAAAACTCGATTGTAACGCATAATCTATGAATGCTTATTGTTATTGGTTATTTTTACTTTATTGCAATACAATACCAGTCGTACATTTACTAAATTGATAAGTTTATTTTTGCTTTTATGTTCAATCACATCGGATCGGGCAATTCAGTTAATATAACATATTGCTTTATTCAGAGAAGAAGCAATAATTCTTATGACGAATCTATAAGTCTACCGGACGAATAGGTAATTTTGATTTTTATGACAACGTTTCGAAATACAGTAAACTCCAGATAATCCCGAACCCGAAATGCACTGAAGATGCTGGAAAATTTCATAATGACCTGATTTGAATCTTTTTAAGTGGAAATGTGAGTAATTTTTTACACCATCCGATGGAGAATTTTATATTCTTTCGATTTTATCTAAACCATTTTTGTTTACTCGTAATAGTTTTTCAAGTATTTTGAATGTTCTATTACCACTGACAATTTTTATATTTTTAACCAGAAGTAAGTTGGCTTTACCAGGCACTGTCTGCTCTTCATTTCAACGCTATGCGAACTTTTTTAAAATAATTGTATTTGACAACCTGGAATCAGAGAGTTTGGAGTAGTTTATAAAAATTTATTATTTTAAAGGTTACAAAAATAACAATTTCATTTTAAGCAAGTGCTCGAAATGCCATTTTTTTGGAGACAGAGACGAACTTGTTTCTTAAAATTGTCGCCAACATTGACGAGCATTTCTGGTGTAATCTTCCTAAAGGTCAAACGAACCCCTTTTCTATAGTCAGGTGTTGTAGGCGTTTGGTAAACTTTAGCTTTTTTTATAAAACTTCACAAAAAAATCGCATTTTGTCAAATCCGGCGATCTGAGAGGCCAAAGATGCAGTCCATCCAAAAAGTGACGAACTTGCGGTACGTTATGCGCAGGAGGAGCTCCGTCTTGTATTCAGATTTGTCTCAGTGTTGTCAAAGGAACGTCCATCAACAATTCGTCCAATTGATTGACCGAGAACTGTAAATATCTCTGTCCAGTTAGATGACCATCCAAGAAGAAAGGGCCTATTATATGTGTACCTAAAATACCATCCAAATATTTGTTGTTGGTCCGTTGTTTGGCAGAAATGAGGCTTTTTAAATAATAAAAATGAGGAGATTTACAAATTCATTTCGGTAATATGTTGATTGGTCGGATACGAACATAACGGTCTAAATTTTAGGTGAGCCTATTGACAAAAAACTCTTCTCCTTTTGTCATATTCACTTAACTCTTGATGTAATTGTACATGATTTGAATGATACTGATGTTTCTGAAATTTTCTGTGCACAGATGATTTTGAAATGTTCCACATGTTACTAATTTCATGGACACTTACGTGTTGATTCTCTACAACTGCACCCAAAACTTGAAATTCATTATTTTCAATAACAACGGTACTGTGTAAGCTTTCTTCGGTTATTGTACTTGTCCGTGATTTAAAAATCTTTTCAACAATTTTCTAAACGATGCCTCTTCCGGTTGATTAGTCTATTCGGAAAACGTCTCGCATAGATTCATGATGCCAACAAGGAATTTTGATGACATTCGCCAAGAATTAGTTCATGTCAACCAATTCCTCCTGACTAAACGGTATATTCAACAGACAATAAGAAACGTGGTTAATAAACACACAAAAAACAAAAAAAAACTCCTTCTGATCAAAAATGTGCAAACTATCAACGGTAATAAATAATCCGAAATATTTAAAAAGAACCAGCAAAAATAGACAAAAATGGTTAAGATGAATTCGAAAAAAATTAAATTCTGCATTAGATGGTTTAAAAATTAATTACCATTTCATTTAAAAAATCAAGATATCCGTGTTAGAAAATTGTCAAGGTTAACGATTTATATAAGGTAATTACGGAAACTTACAAAATAAAATTTGTTGCCCGAAATATGTCTTTTTCTGTATTTAATACAACAGTTCAAACCCCAATTTCCAACTTATCAAGTTTTAGAGATAGAATCAATTGTTTAAAGCACGGTAGACGTTTAATTTTTCGGAAAAAGTTACATTACGCCCAAATGGTAAATCCTAGAACCAAAGTGTTATGTCCAAAGGTACATTAAAGTTCAACGAGGAATTCAATAATGTAATAATATACAAGGTGTTCCATTTAAAATAACGTAGTTAACATCGATTTTTAGTATAACCGGAAGTAGGACATCTTTGGCATTAATTTTAAAATGTTTCTGCAGTGAATCTGGGTATATATTATGCGGAACATTTCTTCAAATTTCTAGCGGTAATGAAGTTATAAAGGAAATACGCCAGCGTGGGACACACTGTATAAACAGAACCTTCGATTTTGGGCGTGCAAAATGTTTCTTCACTATTTTTGCCTATGTTGTACACAGTGAGTACAACAGGCCATTTATATCGTTGTATCTAATGGTTTCCGATTTGATACACGTATCGAAAAATATTACTTTAAGTAAAGTATTTTTTTGGTTGACACCTTTGCATTGTTTAATTTCTTGTAGGTTAATGAATTGCAACCGTATGGAACTAACTAATATATGGTACACACCAGATTAAAATATTTTGAAAGATTTTAAATGGAAAGAAATCCGATTTACATGTTATTTCATATATGGGACCGAAATTATGAAGTCATGTAAGAAAATTTTCGATTTTAATCGTGAAACCTCAAAATGGTTTCTTTTGTTTGCGGTTTATCTATTTGCGTTACCTCTCGCCTATTCTCGCCGTTTCACCTCGCATCAGTAAACATAAAAGTTGTTTTACGTCGAGTTCTTCTGAAACAGAGATTTGTGAATTTTTGATTGCAAATTTTAATTACTAAATTGCATTGTAGATGGTTAAAAAATATTAGTTAGTACTGAGTATTTTCCTCTTTCAAAAGAAGGTAAGATTTTAAAATTAATTTGGTTTTGCTAAGACCGGTGTCCCATATTTTATTTGAGTCCTATGGACACGCATTTAATAGACACCACAACACCAAAAAATTGTTTATTTCAGATGCATACATAAAAATTCTATGAGAGCAATAAATATGTTCAATTCATACCAGATGATAATAAAAGCAAGGATTCTGACCTGCCAGAACACGAGAATGACACTAAATCGTGTTCTAGTCGACGAAGATGAAGGTGATGATCATATTGAGGATGTAAGTGAATATAATCTGATGATACCGATAATAATATTTCTCTAAGTAAACTGGTGGAGAAGTTGAACTAAAATCGGGAGAACTGGAAACCTCATGCAGGATCCGAATGAGATAGCATTTTGCAGAAATGAAAATATGCCGCAAGCGTTGATTGATTTGGAGACCCCTTTGACGGACATCATGATGCTTTATGTCTGGAAAGTATGGGATTACGCGTGGAAGAGAGAGGCCTAGAACCAACCCTGAAGTAGCTTATGAACTTAAAATTGAGGGGACAATGAGTTTTTTAATCTTTATTCTTTGGAATTTTTCATTTTGAACATGTGTAGTTATTTATCTAAATCATTGTTATTTATCAATGGGGGTTTGGCTAGCTTGTTAACGTTTTTACAATTACAAGTGTTTAAATTCTTCTTCATACTTCTTAGTTTTCTTCAAATCAAATCTGAAATCATTAAGCCATTAGCGCCCCATTCACTAGCTTTTTTTCTGTAAGGAAAGCTAATTCCGTCAAAGAAGAATACCAGTGGATGTACTTCAACAGAAGAGAACGACAGTTCGCTTATCTTACACTCCGTCATCACATTCCATCCCGTCAGACTGAGAAGCTACATGTGGATGGACACAAAGAAATCTTTTCACGGTTGTTATTGCACTTATTCCTTTCGTAAGATTAAACCGTGTGATTTGTACTTTTAACTCATGGAATGTACGGATATAGAAATAGACGAGGATAAGGGTGTCGATGTACGTAACGTACCAAAAAGAAAACAAAGTTGTTTATAGTAATAAAAAATTGAAATACAAAGGTTGGCAACAACTTGTGGTGACATGGAGAAAATAGAGCGATGGAATGAGCGAATATTTCTTAGGAAAGACTGCAGGAAAGTAGTAGTGCGGATGGTAATGAAGATGATTAATTGATTATCAATTTTGTCACCTTTTCCTTCACGATTGTCAGAAAAGAAAGCTTGTAGGAAATTTTTTCAAAACCCGAACGAATGAACGCTTGTGGTGAACTCCTTCCTCTCACGTCCCACGTGAATCTTGTCTCATTCAAGAAAAACGTGGCGTTTAGTTTTAGTTGAATTTTTGAACAAATTGAGAATTACAGAATTAATTAAAAAAATTAATGAATGTAGGATGTCTTCACCTTATTTTCTCCATACCACCACAAGTTGTTGCCAACTCTTGTATTTCAATTTTTATTATTATGTATGAACATCTTTGTTTTTTTATTTTTAATATAACGAAGGTTTATTTTTTTAGGCTTCTACTAGGTGGGCCAAAAGAAATCATCCGATGTTATTTGGCTCTCTTTTTTCTAAATGAAAAATTCGATTTGGTTTTTTGATTATGTTTATTTGAACTTTTAGAATTTTATTGGTCAAGTCGAGAAGATGATATTCGTCAAGTGGCCACCGCCAGTGTTGAGGCACATTTGTGCCCGTTTTATCGCATTTTCCATGACTTTTCGCCAGATTTCCGGTGATAACTCTTCGCATTCTCGTCGAATATTCTCCTTAAGGGCTGCTATTGTTTGAGGCTTGCTGGCATAAACCCGTGACTTCCAGTAGTCCCAAAGAAAATAGTCTGGGACGGTTAAATCAGGCGAATTTGCTGGCCTACAAATCGCCAAAACGTGAGATTACGGGACCAATTTATTCAATTATTTCACGTTCTTGTGGAGTATAGCGCTCCATTGCTTGTTTGTTTGTATTCTGCATCTATCTAGTTCACAAATGTCAAATATGATTGACGTACGACGTCATTTGCAAAAATTAGATCATCTTCCAATAGCTTGATTTTTTTTGGCCCACCTAGTATAAAGCCTTTGTTATCCTTTTTGGTACGTTGCGTACAAAACCAGTATTATCCTCGTCCGTAGATTTCATGATTTAAAAGGGGAAATCACGCTTATGAAAGGCTTATATCCACCCACATGCAGCCCATCAGTCCGACGAGGAGAATCGTCAGCATTCCTTATAGAAAGCACGACAGCGGTAATGTCCAAGACTATTCTAATTTATTACAAAATTATTAATTGTCGTTACTGTAAAAAATCTACTGATTTATTACATATGTAATTGTTTCAAAAAATTTATTTCATAAAATTTAATGTATTTAATTTTATAGTTTAAGCAACGGTATAAGTTAATTTGCAGAATTCAAAGATTGTAGCTATATTTCTTACTAATGAATAAAAAAAAAACACAACCGCAAAGTACTAAACCGATGAAAACTTTCAAGGCACATTAATTAACAAAAAGAATAGCCGCTCATAAACATGTGCGCCATGCAACCGAAGCGGCTGTCAAGATTACTCTAAAAATGTAAGAATTAATAATACAAGAGTTGATTTTCATAATCTCGTAAAGAGTAATGTAATAACATGGTGGAGTGTGCAAGCATGTCTAATGACGATAATACACGTGGAAGTTGAATATATGAAGAGGAGCGCTTGGTTGCGACCCGACACTTGCCTCTCCATACAATATGCGGTAATTATGCTATACGTGATGATCAGAACTACGCCGCCTAATTAGGAAGTATTGTGTGCCGCTAGCGATTGTCTATAAGGTTTCTCGAACCCCTTACAAGAAATATTCCTGTTTTGCCAAGTTGAAGGTGTAATTTATGGTTGTATTTTCTATATGAATGTGTGTACGCGAGCTGTAAGTATTGGTCGAACTTAATCACGCCGTAATGGGATACTTATTTTTTATTAATAATAAACTTTAATTCAACTTAAATTACTGATCCCCCATTCCTCTTTGTTAAATGCCGCACTCTCGCCCGCACGATTATGGAAATGCTCAATTTTCTTCTCTATTTGTTTTCTAAATTATTTATTACACAAACAGTTTAGTTGTGCTGATTTTTACTGCAAATATAGGTACTGAAACATTATTTCTGCATTTTCTTGTAATTAACGACTACAAAAAATCGTGCCGTATTTAGCTGGGGTTCAAATTCTAAAAGATTGATTCTAGCTAATGTCTACAGCGTAGAATTTTTTCCAGCTACTAATTAATTATAAGGTTATAAATCATTTTTTTGTCGTAACGTTTTTATCGAAAACAGGTATGATATCAGGATGTTATAAAGGGTAGGAGGTACGACATCCTTCGAGATGACGACTAAGTTTGTTTCCCAGTTGGGCTTTCAATAAATTAATGCACAATTAGTTTTCTTATTCTGATAGAAATTTTATTTGTTGTTCTTCAAGTACATTGTTTTGAGACAAACTGTTATTTAAAGTAATTACAATTATGGTAATCTTTACTAAAATTAGTAATGATTGGAATCGTCATCATTTAATTTAATAATATGTGTCTTAATGAACACAGAATAATTAAGTGCCAGATTCGATTAAGCTTATTTTTATTTGTAGGAAATAATAATTTGTTAGAAGTTTAAAACAAAGTTTTTTTCTTAATAATAATCAAGGTAATGAAAAAATTACGTATTGCAACATGCTTTAATTACCTTTATTAATTCAGAATAATTTTATTTTATTTTGTAATTATTTAATATATAATTTAATTTATTTCTAACAAAATGGTTAAGAAATTACCTGCTTTTTATTTAAATTAAATTTATTTTTTTGGCTTCATATTATTTTTTAATTTACCAGCTGAATGCAGACGAGTTGACTAAAAAATAATTAAATATTTTATATAAGAACATACCATTTAGTACTCGATTTAACAAAATTCATCATAAATTTTGTTTGTCGATGAGAAGCTGATTTGAATTTATCTAATCGAAATATAAAAGGGATCGTTTAAATTTAACTCTCGACTTAGCTAATCTCCAGTTCGAATCTATACGTATAGAAATAAGCATTGTTTTATTGTTGTGCTTGTGTTTCTCAGTATCCTTAAATAATGTTAAATCTATTAAATTAGTTATATTATTCCAAAATTAAGGTATATTGTTTATCGAATAGTATAAACGCTTTAATGTTTTCATTTATTTAGTGTTTTCATTAAAACGCCACAACGTATAATTCGTGAAAAGCAATGGCTGTGAAGCGTTACAATTAAACAAGACATTTATTTCCATCTGACTGATAAAACATTTTTTTCAAAGATTACATGAACAAACAAACAGATTGTTTTCATTCCCAGTAATTATTTTCCATTTTGGGAACATGTTATTGAATTTTTTCTCTAAACGAACATGTGTGATGATTTAATTTCTTGATGATTTAATTTTTTTCAATGATTTCTATTATTTCTACTCGTAGTACATTTTTAAACGGTATTTTTTAAATCTTTTGATTCTATTGAATTGGTGGTTTCTTTGACAGGCGTTTCGATTTTCTATATTTTCACAAAAATTGATTTTTTTAGTATTCATCGTTCATATCTTTAACAAATCCCCCTACAGAATTTAAGTGTAGGTGCTTGATTCATACCTTAAGAACTTAATTCTTCAAAAATAAGGTGTAGGTATTCATTTGATCGCATATGAACGTGGTGTATTCAATTAAATTGTATAAAATTCTGTTATCATTTTGACCAATAAACACTAATTGCTGGAACACGCTTTATCTTTTAAGGTGTTCTGGGGTAGTTTTTCAACCTCTACATAGCTCTCTAATTATTTTTTGATTCCCTGTCAGTGTTGCCAACTTATAATTTTTTTTCTGAAATTTTTTCCATAAACAGGCTTTATTTTAAAAAATCATAGCGACTTTGTTTTGCAAATTGGAAATTTAGATTTTGTGCAAAGGGCTATAACTCAATCTTTTGTCAAATAGAATCACACGATATAGCCCCTTCACAAGAGCATGTCTCGATGAAATTTTTCCGAACCACTGGATTGGCAGGAATGGACTCACCAAGTGACCAACTAGATTACTCTGTCTGACAAAACTGGCCTTTTTTTGTATGGATATGTGAAAGAAATGGTGTATAACGATCCACCAACAACACCAATAAATAATGGACGCCTTCTTCGGTGCGTAATAATGTAATTAAAGTAGACCCGGGGAAGTGCATACGTTTTTTTAGAGATGAAATCAATAAGGGCTAAGGGTAAAACCGTATGAATTTAATAATACATATTTCTACAGATAGGTACACATTTGGACTTTTACCTTTCATCATATCCGCTAAAATGTTGCCCAAAGTATATGCTTGTAAAATTAATTTTTTAGTCGACGTTTCGGGTACTTCAAGGCATAGCCTTTTTCAAGACATGAAATTCAAAAAGAGAAAGATGAATTTGTTGTCCTGAAAAAGACTACGCTCGTAATAGCCGAGACGTCGACTAAAAATTTAACTTGTTTTTTCTGCTACCTCCAATTAACCCTTAAGTTCGGAGGTGCGATGTTTGGAGCATAAACTCGGATATGCCGTCTGACAGACTACCACATAAATTGCAGCATAATACCAAATGTCTTCAAATATATTTTGTAACTGGTAATTCTAGACATTCTTTTAAGTATTAGGAAGCTCTTTAATAAGTAATACTTTAAAGCAAGCAATTTTATGACGACAAATTCAGCTGTTTTCGGTATACTTCAAATCGGGGTTTTTAATATCAATAAAAGTACACAGCTATAATTTTAAAGCATTTACTACATGAAAACCAATAAAAATGATACAAAAAATAATTTCAAAACGAAAACTTCAGAACACGACAAAATTCAAAGTTTTTCAGTGCAGTTCTTGCAGACTGGCTTCGTACATTGTAAGCATACTGGATTTTTGCATTTGAAACAAAGATATTTTGTCATGCGGTTTTTCTTTCTCGGGCATAAATGACACAATTTTCTTTTTTGTAATATATCCACATTGTCATCAGCCTGCTCGTGTTCTTCAGGAAGTCCAAGGATTCGACGGATACTGTCCCTTATTTCCCGAGGTATGTATTTACTCGCTGCTCGTATTTTCATGTGCTCTTCAACAAGTTGTTTGGCTAACTGTTTTGCAAATGGTGATTTGTCTGGTATTTTGGATTATCTTTATAGGCCTGGTGTAAAATATATGCATTAACAATAGATATATCAACCAAACGAAAAAATATTGCCATAGGCCATCTTCGAGTTCGACGACTTGTAGTACTTTTAGCGCATTTTTCGTCAAGGGCGTCGACGCCACCTTTAGTTTTATTATAGAATTCAATGATCTCCGGTTTATTACTCTCAGGATCATTGCAAATTGTATTATGCATTGAAGAGATTAAAAGTGTTGCTTTACCTTTGCGCGTCACATGAGATATGAGGGTTAAATTTTCCTGAAATCCATAGAGTACTTCCCACTTCTTTCTTTCTGCTGGGTAAAAATTCGCTAGGAATATCCCTTTTGTTTTTTCGTAATGTTCCAACGTACGTAAGACCTTTAGAAAAAAGAAACTCGGCAAGCTCTATCGATGAAAACCAATTGTCTGCTGTTATGTTTCGATTAGTAGTGAATAAAGGTTTAGCAAGTCGTATTACGGATTGAGTTTCTCTTCGGGTGAAAGTGAAATACCATCAGTGTCTTTGCCGCAATAAATATATGCGTTGTACAAGTAGCTAGTTCTGGCATCCGTAAGGCACATTATTTTTAGTCCGTATTTGTCAGGTTTATTGGGCATATAAACCTTGAATCGGCATCGGCCCCGAAAACTAACAAGCATTTCGTCAATACACGCAGATGCTCCAATTCCATAACAATCTCGACAATTCTGAATAAATTGTTCAAATATTTCTGATACTGCGGCTGCCGGAGTTTTTCTTTTCGTTGATCACGATCATCGGGATTATCAAACCGTAAAGCTGACAAGAGGACACCAAACCTTTCACGACTCATTACAGCCCTAAACACTTCCCGGCCAGTGCCATCCGTTGCAAATAGAGTTTTTAGATTTTCATGATTTGAATTAAAACTGAGGTATACACAAGGCATCCTATAAATGCTTTTAGTTCGACAATGTCAATATTTTTTAGTTCAGTCCTGTTTTGATTTGTTTTATCGGATCTTATTTTGTGTAGTCTTTTATTTGTCCACCTTATAATATTCGTCATAATTTCGTCGCTAAATAACATTTGCCAAACTGTTAAAGGATCTGCTTGTGTCCCGATTCTTTGAGATTTGGTTTTCAAAATAGGCACTTTCATCACTATGTTATGTTTAGGAGTACGAGATGATCGACGTACTTCAGTTTTGCTCCATTTATTGTTATTTTTTCCATAAAAATACTGTATTTCGTTTAATAGCGGCTCTATATCTTCACTTTCATCATTACTGTCCGCCGATTGTTCTGAAGCACTATAATGATCAGAATCTTCGCAATCTTCCTCTGGGATATTGTCAATGTCACTCGCATCACTGTCTGCTTCATGATACCACTTTAATAATGTTTCCTCATAATCTGCATCACCAAGCCGCACGCGTTTTGATGGACCGGCCATATTTGTACAAAAACTTTTCGACCGATTTTATAACGTACACCCGGACGTGCCATCTATGAGACCGCTCCGCGAGAAAATCTCTAATAACTGACTCGTTTCTAGTTTTAGATATATGATACTTCGTGTACCGGTAAACCACCAATCACCCTAAGAATACATGAAGTGACGCCGTAGTGGGAGTTAGGGTTTTTGACCAATTATGGTAATTCGTTTTCGCGCTGCCTCTCAGACGGCACCTCCGTACTTAAGGGTTAATATCCTATAAATGGGAAATATAAACCATTATAATTTTTAAATATTGCATGAAAAAATGACACAAATTTTAAGAATGGTCGTAATTGCTGAATTTGATATTAAATGTCAATGATCTTCTTGGGGTGGTGGTAAAATCAATTCCACGTCGTCTTCGTTGATAATTGAAGTGTTCTTAATAGTAGGCTAAATAAATTGTTCGCTCTTGCCCTTCTGAAGAAATGAAGCATTCCACTACCCTTCGCTGTTGTTTATAATTTTTAAACATAATACTTGGTGATCTATTTAATTAGAGCATATGTGTTCTACTTTATGTTTGAGCATTCTACTTTATGTTTGAGCATTCCATCAAATTCTGCATTGATTTTTCATCCCTTTCGTCTCTTACACTCTGATAAAATGCTTCCGGGTCTGAATCAGAAAAGTCATCAAGTCGTAATTCACTTTCTCACTCATCACTGGCAGAGTTATTTATTTTGGATGTAGAAACTTTGGATTTTTGTTTTGAGTATTTATTTGTTATTGGACTTGTTAGACTTCGTGGCAGGTTTATTTTTCGGCCTTTTTTTAGTTTTCTCCAATTTTCCACTTTTTTTAAATATCAACAGTTGTTCGGCCGTTATACTACTTCTGCTCTCGGGCATGCTCTTTTTTTAGGATTCTACAACCTTAGGTCGGGTTTGTTGCCAACAACAAATCTTCAGATGTTGACTTAGCAATTAGGATTTCTTAGGTTTCCATTTTTTCTCCATCACGTTGTTCGTTGTTTGTGTTTTCTTCACTAGTTAGGTGTTCATTTTCTATTTGTTCAATTTGCTTCTGTCTGTTTCCTCAAATTTGTTTTCTGACACTACGTTTTTATTAAAATGATATATTCGCTCCTTTTGAAACTCGTTGGTCAAGGTTTCTAACTTCAAGATCTACCAAGTTGTACCAACAAACTGGAAAAACATTTTTTTGGGAATTTTCGTTCGTTGCCACTTATTCAATTCTTCATTCTACCTAGACCTGAACGACTGGAACACTGCCAAATCTAGTGGTTGTAATAAAGGTGTGTTATGCAGCGGCAATTTTAAAATTCTAATGTTCTGAGATTGAGCAAAAGTGATGACATCAAAGCTTTGTGTCCATAAAAAAGAAGCAGAACTGGACGAACATCTCCAATTGCTTTTAAAAACGTGGTTTTCAAAAAATTTAAGAGCACTTGATCCTCCATCCATCTATTATTAGATACCGCTTGCGCTGACGTTGACAATACTTAATGTTTTTACGTCTAGTGGTGCTAGTGACACGTGTAGATGCATGACCTTTGGTACCGACTGCCTTAGGTTTGGGTGGGTCGATAGACAGACTGGTTTTCTTCATATTCCATATTTGATCAAGCTTATCCAATACATTCAATTCATCAAGCGTGTTCTTTAAAATTTGAAAATAATTATAGATGATGAATGGATGAACCACGGATTGTGGTTTTTTTTATTGATGTCGTATTTTGAACCATCAATGATTCAGGCACATTGTTTCTAAAGGGAGTAATATATTATTATTTTCTACATAGGCGGCTACGATACCCAACACTTCTTTTTTGCAAACACCGAAACCCAATTTTTCCAGGCACTCCAGCCCATTAGCTAACTACTTCTCGTCCTCAAATGGAATACTTGTATCTCTTCCTTGTGCAGTACTTATTTGCCCTCGTTTACCAGTAACTTAATAGTGTAGGGTAGATTTTGGAATCTTATACAGACGATGAACTCTATGCAGAGTTAAAGTTTTTGCTTTTACTTCTGCAACAGCTTTCAGCAGATCATCACTGCTGTACTGGGTATCACGTTTTTATGCGTTTTAGGGCGTATTTGCGTGCCATTCTCAAATTGAATAATCTTTTGTGTAGGTTCACACGTACCTCAACATTTTTAGAGTTTCTTAGGAACTTACCCCATTAGGCGAGGCAAGAGCGACCCTTCACTGAGAAAGAGATTATTATTTCTAAATCTCATTAATATTGACATTAAATGGAAATACAAACAATTTTCGGGGAGGGGGTATTGAAAAACCATACAAAACAAATTTAGCAATCAACAAAACTCAAAGAGAAAATACCGGCATGAACTTATCTACACGATACTAATGCCATCGCTCGGAAATCATTCTAACTTATGCATAGGCCTGTAAAATATGAATGTTTTCTTTATGACCGACTATATTTTATAACGGTAAGTATTGGATGTCTCTTTTTATCCGAGTGAGTTGCACTTACCCCAATTGGATAACTCAAACACTACGGGGTTTGATAAATTTTTTGTCCTCATTTTTATTTTCCTTTAATTTTTGTGTTCTAAACAATGCTCACTTGACCAAAATGGACTCTAACCGCAACACAAGAATGCTTATCGCAGCGGTGCCAACAATTTCTAGTATTTATTTATAATAATTGAACGATATGCTGTAACAACGTTGTAAGCGTCAAATACTGGTTTTGTGGGAAATTAAAAGAAACGTTTTATAATTAATTGCTTAGACATGTAAAGTGTTTATAAGTCTAATATGATTGACTTTAGGTTGCATAATATTACTTTAGGTATTATTGCCTTCGATGTATAAACGATAGGGTTTTATGAACATAGTTGTTATATTTTAATAAAACAACGTTGTATATCCACGTTGGTTACAACGTTGTTGTCTGAATATACGGCGGTTAGAACGTTGTTTTATGTTTAAAAATAAAACACAAGTGACAATAAAAAACGTGTTTATTAACTTAATTTAAAACCATCTTTGGGTTAGTTAGTAACTAAAAGCTGTAATTATTCACTTTTAAGATTTTCATAAAAATTTACATATTTTAATGGAATATAGTCCCACATATCTAATAAGTTTGCGAGTTTCTCCTTCTTTATTGGTAGTGGCCCATGATAGGCGTTCGTTAAGTCATCAAGAGATACTTCATTCTTCGGATTTTTGGTGATTTTAGCGAATAAAAATACCATGGTTGAATGTTGTTGTGGGATTTTCTCAAACGGATAGTGTTTAGGTCATCCAAGGTAATTTGTATCCACACTGACTGGGTTATTTTGCATTTAGGATCTTTACGTATCACATTTTCTGCATTAGTAAAATTTTTAAAAATGTTTGATGCATATACATAACTGTAAATGGATTGTTAACTCTTGATTTTGCTATGACATCTGTCCACTGTAGAGGGATATAAACGGACGATAGTTTTTTTACGCTCTATGAGAGCAAAGTCTCTATCGCACGGCAAAAACTTGTGTCCACTAGTCAAAAACTTCTGCTCTACTTGGGTGAAGTATTTTTCCAGCAGTAAAAGTCGAAGTAATGTTATCATCTTCCAGTTGTTATTTTGCCCTACGCATCTATCAGACCAAACAACAAGTTTTCTTTCTTCTTCTGGAGCAAGACGGTTGAAGTTTGTAGTTACATAAAATAGCAATGCCGATGCTATCTCAGTGGAGCCTCGATGTGCCATTACTTCATGCCATACCATCATGGCAGCAATACCATTTCCCATGTTGTGGACAGCATAGTTGTATGTAGAAAGTTGCCTCTGGTAGAAGATTGACGAATGAGTCAGATTGGGACAAAAAGTACTTGCTGCAAATCTGTACATAGAACAACATAATTAGGGTTACCTTTAGCTATATCAGTATCTTGTTTTAATGTTTTGTATCCTGCTTCTGCTAGCATGTGGTGTATTTTACTTTCATTTTCAATCTTCTTTCTTTCATGTTCATTGGTGACTGCCGAAAGTTTATTAAAAAGTTTATCACAGTATGAGCAAGTATCTGACCTCGGAAGTCCAAAACGTAAGTTGAATTTACTTTTAAAAATATCATGATATGTGCGTAGTGAGATAATAGTATCAGGGTATTTTTCCAAAAATAGTCGGTGCATTTTTGAGATGCTTAAATCAGCTGCAAGGCAATTCTTGGACGAAGCATTTCTGCTATAATGATTTTCCTGCTGTGGAAAGGACTTAATATGTTCACATACTTTGTCTGTATCTGTTATTTTCAGTTTGTTCGGGCGATTAGTATGCTTTCCACGTTGATCATTTATATTTGCACCTAATTTAATTTTATCAACAAGGTACTGAAGCCTTCTAGCAGTAATCGAGAATATATAGCATACTGTTGCTTTGCATACCTGCACATTATCCACTCTATATTTAACTGTACACTGGCGGCGAGATATACCTTCTTCAACCCTTCTTCTTTTTGGCTCTTTCAAAGAAATAGCTTGAAGTAGATATTGAGATTGGCCATCGTAATTTAGCGCTCTGAATGTCTTGAATAATTTGAGGTGATTACCCACTAATAATTCAGCGGAACACCCTTTAGCAGAGTGGCGACACTTGCAGGTACGCATCTGAAAAAATATATACATCTATTGTTAATTTAACATATCATATTCATGTAATTTTATTATGAAACGTTTTTGTGTTGCCTAAGCCCACGTCTTGTAGCTTCGATACACTCAGGCGTGTATTATTTGTATTATTCTTATTAAACAGCTCTCAATAAAATATAAAAATAATAAGTTATGCCACGTTAACTTACTTCATTTGGGCGCTTTACAGCTTCTTTGAGTACTCTCCTAGATGAAATGTAGGAATTTCCACCATCTCTATAGCGTTTTCTTGCATTTTGCTTCCATTTATCAATATTCAATTTTCGTCTTTTGCCTCTGTTAAGTTGTGTAATAACTGATTCGGTTAAAGTTACATCCATTTCTCTTCCAAACAATAGTCTACGCAGTAAAACACTTTAATCTAATAACCACGTGGCAGAATTTGGCGCGAAAAAACCCGACAAGCACATACAACGTTGTTACACTGGAGTATGCAAGTCAATCAATTTGTTTAATACTATAAAATACGAATAGACTCCCCTAGTGCCTACAACTTCGTCAGGTTATTATTTCGACCACATACAACGTTATTCCATGGAAAACTCGAATGTGCGAATATTGGCGGTTACAACGTTGTTCCAGCATACCGTTCAATTATATAAAATAATACAAAATTTAATTTTATAAATAAATTTATTTTCAGTGATTTGGTAAATGTATTTGGAAAATAAACTTTACTTTTATTAATTTTTTTAAGACGAGTATGTACACCAATACTAAATGGTGCATTGTTTAAATAGGAAGGCAGCTAAGATTCATTGATTCAAATGGTTTAGTAAATTTAACAGTGAGAGACTTCTTACTATATGATCAAGGAAAAAAAATCAAGAGCAGCATTCACAGTAGTTCTGTGAATGCTGCTTGAGGGACACGGGATCACACTGTCCCTAAAAGAACTGGATTACCAAAAAAGCCTTGTATAGGCAGATCATAGTGGCGGAGAGGTTTTATTTAACCAAATCCTAAAACTAAAAGAATATTAAAGTTAAGATAATAGGAAGTAATGCTTTGTATGCAGACTATAGAGGAGGAAAAGTTTTATTTAAACAAAATTCTAACACCAAAGAGCATGAAAGTCAAGCTTCTTTTATGCTTCTATATTAATTTAACTTTTTTTAAAAAACTTATGCACGATTACCTAAATGATCACAAGTTTGTATTGAGACTTAAGACCGGGTAATATTTCTTGCACGAAAATGCAAGCATGGCGATCGTCTGGTATCACCTTCCCCTTGGGACGAAGTCTTGAACGTGTCAAAAAATAGATGTTTTTGGGAATAGTGATACTTATATTATCAGGAGATAGCGAAACTACGGAAACGCAATCTGCCATATCGATACGGCAAATGTCCTCCATACTTGTCAAAACGTGTCATTTTCTAAACGTATCAAAGGATCAAACGTATCGGTATCGCTGATGATAACAGCTTAGCTGTTGAAACACGTGTCGAGTCAAGTTTTTGGTGCAGTTTTTGGTGTTTTCCTGTTGGTTTCTAAACGTATGGTATATTGCGTTTCCGTATTTTGGTTATCTCCTGATTAATATAATATAAGTATCACTATTCCCCAAAAACATGTATTTTTTTGACACGTTCAAGACTTTGCCCCAAGAGGAAGATGACACCTGACGATCGCCATACGACAATTTTCTTGCTGGCTCCCGGTCTACATTGTTATTTTTGATCTTCTTCCTGTACAAATTTTCGAATACCACTTGCTCTCATTTTCTTTACCGGAAAACACTAGTTACGTTTTCAGTTAATTATTCCTAGTTTCTAAATTAATCCTAAGAAAATTAGAATTGTTATATGGTTTAAATTTTTGTTTCTCTTCTTATTAGGAGTGATAACAATAATGAAGTCAGTGGAACATCATGTTCATTATTAATGATTCGACTGGACTAAAGCACCCTAAAGATTTTGATGATTTGTCAAAGCTTCCACGTTCCTCTTTCTCCAAATCTAGACAAATAAATCTAAATGGAATGCAATCTAACAAGAAATACAATTACGGAGTACGTTTCTGCATAGGAAACTAATAAATATATGTTTCCAAATTCCAATTGATAGAAATTGATTTTGTTTGGGAACGCCCTTAAAAGAATATCTGATAATGGTTAATGCAACCTGTGATCTAACTCTTCACCTATCACCATTTAGCCTGATACTAGTTTTTCCAATAATGAATTTATCTTACAATAGATTTAATTTACATTTCATTACAAGAATTTGTTAATTATTTTGTTAATGCATTGACTAATTAATCATCAAGACGACAGACACTAAATTATGAATACCGAAACAAAAAAGATTCGAGAGAGATATGAAATCACAACATTTATGGAAAAAGATAGAAGAAACGTATTAGTAATCGCCTGAACAGTAGTAATAAATAAGATAAAAATAAAGATAAATAAACTTCAAGCAAAATTGAACCATCATTATATACGGAAATTGGGCAATGTATCAAGGAGATTTAATTCCTTAATTTGAGTATTTCTCATGTGTTGTAACTAAATCGTTGTTATTTTCAGTTATATCCAAGTTTCTGATACTACTTTGTCCTCTTCTTTGGGATACAGAAAAACTATAGTTACACAATCGATGGTTTAGAAAAACAAACAAGGCGTTTCATCTATTATTTAATTATTCATTCTTAAACGTTGCTATTACAAATTTGACCCACATTTTTCCTAATCGATAGAAGAAATTACCTTGTCTAAAATAGAAACAATTTTCATTTTAATAACTAGAATTGTATTGAATGAATGTTTTTCCGTCATCGTATTCATTAAATATGGAGAAGAATGAATTTAAAAGAAAAATTGGCATCGACCATTAAAAATAAACAAAAATGAGGAATTACCTTGGCGTTAAACGAAAAATAACGCACACGATTCTCCAACGACCGGTGATAAATTATGATTAATCGTTGCAAGCAATTTACCATCGCCATTTACACTCTATTCGGAACATAAATGTACTGGCATCGATAAGTCATCATTAACCACGGTATAATTTCTTGTTATACGTACCAAAACATCAATCGTACAGTTACATTTTTTATCACAAACGATTCTTTCTTTTCCATTGCTTTTCAAACGGCAAATCTTATATAATTGATTTCAATACGCGATACCGCAATTTTCGATACCTCGACTTTTAAATTATCGGTGCGATATATCGATTTTAACGGGAACATCGATTTATTCTGTGGCGTGCACCACGTTTTGCTTCAAACTCACCGAACCAGAAAGGATTCAACTTCTAATTCTAAGATTAAATCTTGCTTCGTCTGTTTCTTTAATAACCCCGCTTTATTTAACATCTATGCGGAATATAATGAAGACGCTTTCATTTTCAAAATTCCTCTTATACAATATTGTTTCTACTGGTCGTTGCCCTAACATGTCATTAAAAGAGCTGAAATTGAAGAAAATGAGTTAAAAGTAAACGCGGTAAAAGAAGGCAAATCGACGACGTAGCGAAGCTCAATGTAGTTAATGTAAATATTTTAAATCTTTTATTAAGGAACGCGTTAATTGCTTTCTGTTTACTTTTATTCTTTCTTTTTTACTAATTTACTTGATTCGTTGCGCAGGTGTTTTCTGTTTATTTTTTAATTATTTTGTACTTTGTGGGTTACGAAAGCTATTAAGAATTAACCGTGGCTTAACATAAGAACATTAAAATTAAGTTTTGTTTTATACAAACTTAACATAAGAAGCAGTTTTTTGCTTAGTAAATGTCAAGCTATAATGGGTTAATTATTGAATCGAACCGTGAATTACGACTATAAGAAATGTTAAACAAATTTTGAAACTATAATTGAAAATTAAAAACAATTAATTGCAATTCTTGTTGATTTAATCTTGAAAAGTACACTATAAAAGCACTTGAATGTTTAAAAGTAATTGTGATTTCGGTATATTCGGATTAGTTTTTTGTTACTTTATCTATAAGAGTAAAAGTTGGGTTTGGTCGTATGGTTAGATCTATTGAACCAAATATTTGATTCGATTCTTCTACTTTTATTCGTTGAATCTTGAAAAGTAGAAGGAAATACAGAAATTCGTTGGACTTATGCCAAATTAAGGTAGTACAATACATTGCAAGCATTTGATCGATTGTTTTGATTAACAGTGCTATAAATAGAAAATTCTTTTTTATTTTGGGTTCTGTTGTTTAATTGTAGTTTCTCCTAAGACTATTGCTATGTTTGGATATTTGTTCTGATAATTTTTTTATGTACAGCACAAACTTTAAAGTTCTATTTACTTTTAATAATATTACAATTAAAAGATATTTGTTTTTTAAAAAAATTTGTATCAACATGTTCAACGAAGATTAGAGACAGAAATATTTGTAGATATACAGGGTGTATCATAAATAATTGCAAATATTTTAACTGTAGAACTCTGAGCTCAGTTGTAAGGGTTTTATTTGAAAATTTAAAAACTATTTGTACCCAGTACTTTAAATCTGTTTAACGTATTCTTGTCATAAGGTGCAGGAAGTGTAAGTACTAAATACCTTACTAACTTATGTTAAATAAAGGTTTCCGGAGATTTCCGAAAATCTGGCAAAATGGTTAGTTTGAGTGAACAAAATTTGGTCGACTGCTCTGGTAAATTTGGCAACAACGGTTGCGAAGGAGGACTTATGGATAATGCATTTAGATACATTAAAGCAAATCATGGAATCGACACTGAAAAATCTTATCCTTACGAAGGAGAAGATGATAAATGTCGTTTTAATCCCAAGAACGTCGGAGCTACAGACAAAGGATTTGTAGATATTGAATCAGGAAATGAAGATAAACTTAAAGCTGCTGTTGCCACTGTCGGACCTATTTCTGTTGCAATAGATGCTGGACACGAATCATTCCAATTTTATTCCGAAGGCGTTTATGAAGAACCAGGATGTAGTTCTACACAATTAGATCATGGCGTTCTTGCTGTCGGCTACGGTTCCAGTTCGGAAGGAGACGATTATTGGATCGTAAAGAATTCATGGGGTCTATCTTGAGAAAGTCAAGGATATATTTTGATGGCTCGTAATAAGGATAATCAATGTGGAATTGCCACTCAAGCCAGTTACCCACTTGTTTAAACCACGCTCTTACCTTTGTATAAAGTATAATTTTAAGAATAATAGGATTAAGTAAATTGAATTTTAATTTATTCTTTGAGAATAACTTGTTTGAAATAAAATGTTTCCATTTCATGGATTTATTTTTTTTTGTGTTTTAGTAACTTAATAGTCTAGGAAATTATTAGTTCAAAAATAAGGCAAAACATTGCAATTCTTTCAAAATGCATCAATTTGAATGAAAATTTGACATTAGGGTTAACCTTTATGATGGGTTTCCAAAAATTAATAAATAAAATAGAAAAAAAATACAAAAATATACAGAGTTGGGTCACTACCAACGAATTATTCTATAGCATTAAAATAACAATTTACGATGTACTTGCTGTCTAAGTTACCTGTGAAATATCCGCAATATGGACATTATCTTGCAACTTTCAATTTTAAATATTTACCCCAAAAATATTTTTTTTCAGAAAAAATAAACAGAAATGTGCTTATTTCTATTACTCCTCGCTCTAAGAGTCAGTTGAATTACGCACACCGGTCACAATTTATATACTGATGTTTAAGAAACAACAACCGTTATTTGGTACATCAACAATTGATCATACTGTAAACATCGACAAACTTTAACCTGTTAACTAAGAATGTAATACAAATCGCTCTAATTAGTAGTACGATAATTTCTAAAACCATTATTTTTAGAATTTTTTTAACAAAGTTACCAATGTTTACAGTGTCATCAATTTTTGCTGAAACTAATAACGCTTGCTGTTGTTTGTGACAGGTGGGTGTGATTCGACTGACTCTTTAGAGCCCGGCATAAATCATAATCACATTTCTGTTATTTTGTTCTAAAAATTTTTTTAAGGTTAGTATTTAAAGTTGGATTGGCCTATACACTAAAAATGTTTGCAAGATAATGTTCATTTTACCGATATCTCACAGGTAACTTAAGTTCCAGTAAATTGCAAATTGTTAAACTAGGAAATTTTAAAATATCTACAAAACTTTCAGAGTGTTAGGGGTTGGTAACCCTAATACCGATTGAAAGGTAACTAGTTCCTTATTCCAACAGGCTACACAAATGCAGGGTGTTCCATTTAAGTTAAGCAAGTTATTTAAGTTTTAAGTCGTTAGCGTTATACGGTAGTATTTAAAACACTCTGTACATCATAACATAATAGCAAATATGGCAAAAGGGATGTTGAAGGTTCTTAGTAAGGTGATGTAAAACAAAACTGCTTGTTCTTATTTATCTTGAAGTTATTGCATTTTTGTGGAGAGTCTGCAAATCAGGTAAAATCGATTTATCTCAGAAACGGATGTAAGTTGGTATAGGGACATTATGTTTTATGCTACAATTCAAAAATAGAAAAAAATACAGGGTGTTCCATTTAAAATAACCCAACTTTGATATAGTACGTGTTTCTGGAGCACCCTGTACAATCGAAAATATTTTTAAAATGTGATATCAAGTAATCTCGATATATGTATGCCTTAAGATTTCTTACATTATATGTCGTTTTAGTGCTACAGAATAATTCGTTGGTAGTTCCCCACCTTGTATATAAAAATTAGACAAAAATAAGTTTTTTATAAATTTAAATAACAATAGTGATTTTTCGAAGTGAAGTTTTCATTGATGGTATGGTATGGTCTACCTCATTTTCTGCAATTGGAGCACTGTTTTATTACAATCCTCGCTAGACCATTCATAATAAGTTGGGTTGCAATAAAACCTAAGTTTCCGACAGCCACAAGACACTACATCCTTTTTTGCAATAACAAAATATCATTTTTAATAGTTCTTCCGGTAGAAAATGTAGATCGTTATTCCCCGATATTTTTCGAAAAAAAATTTGATTAGTTTCAGAACTTCTTCATTTTTGGTGGTAGAAAGTTCACCTAGGTTGCAGTGTTTTAAGGGCTATAAGGCTGTATAAATTAAGTTTTAGTTTTAAAAATGGGTTTGTAAAGGGTTAAAAAAGATTGAGCTTATTCGTAAATTCAGGCTTTAAACAGCCATAGTACGTTTGGGACAAGGGATTTTTTTTTATTTCTCTCAAAATGTACTTCACTGGGGGAATTACCATTTTAGCACAATTTTTAAATTCTCCAATACTTTATTTTGAAATAAGATGCCCTTATTTCATGACAATTAAGTCATTATTTTTCGAGATATTTAAAGTCAAAAAACATAAAACTACATACATAGTTATTCTGATTTTAGTGTGTATTAATTGTCTCGGAGTTTTGGTTCCCCTAGGACTGTATCAATTCTCAAATGAAACGTCAATGAGGTATTAACAAAAACATAATGATATTTATTGAAATAATATTGGATGAAGTCCTATGACACCAAAACACCGATATAATTGATACACATTAAAATCAAAATAACTGTATAGCTTGAATATCTCGAAAAATAATGACCTTATTATTACAAAGGAAAATTATCTTATTTTAAAAAAAGGTATTGGAGAATCGAAAAATCACTTACGCTTCTGACAGTATCCAGAAACCTTACTTTAACATAATTTAGTAAGGTGTTCAGTACCTACACTTTCTGCCACGTATGACAAAGATACGTCAAATATTTTAAAAATACTGAATACAAATAGTTTTTAAACTTTTAAATAAAACACCTTGTAACTCAGTAAGTAGCTACAATTTATCAAGTGATTTGGGTCAACTACTAATATTATGAGCTCAAGGTTTTACAGTTGAAGTACTTTCAATTATTTTTGATACATCCTGTATATTGTAGATGATTTTTTCGCTGCATTCTTTTCCAATGAAAGAATGTGGCATCTATAATTTAATAATTAGTCAACCCACATCACTACGTTCCAATTGTGGCAACTAGTGGATCATGTCAAATTTTTAAATTAATAAACCAATTCTAGTAATTACCTCAAGGAGTATTTGACCTAGCAACAATATGAATACGGTATTTGTGATCAGCGTTAAAAAGACACATTGAAATTACATGTTAAGGCGCATATTCACCATACACTTTGTCGGGTGAAGTATAGTTTTAATTATAATATTTTCTGCCATTATAAATATGTCTGTTTTTAAATACATCAGTTGCTTTCCAAAAAGTTTGTGTTATTGCTTCTTCTAAAAGAAGAATGCAATTAAATATAAATTATTAAAATGTAAGGAAGAATTAATTTATACCAATAATTGTGTAGGAAGTTACATTACACCGCGTATAATTTTTTTTTAAATCAACCAATAGATTTAAACACCTTTACATGAGTTTTGAAATGTTGTCTTTATAGGTGTTACTCCACACAAAACTCCATATCGCTCTGATATTAACAAAACTGAACTGTATCGAAAGTGTGCCGCTATGCGTCTAACAATTTGTTGGCCAATCACAAAGAGAGTTAACAAACAACACTCTCAACTATCAAGGGCGTCGCAACTTATACAATTTTGATAGAACGTAACTGTTTCAATAACGCAAAACCCTTGAGATGCGTCCAGGTACCTGGTGGTTATTGACTTAAAATTGAATCTTAAAATTTTTCTCGAAAACCGGGACAGTTGGGTTTTAGAAAAAATAAATGAAATGAAAGTTATAGATAATAAAATTTCCAACAACTTTACATTTCATCACTTTTTTGTGTAATTAATATTCTTCGAGATATTAGTAGAACAATTGCAAATTGTAATCTTTTAGGTACTTTTAATTAATTTTTTAATAACTTTATGTGTATCGTACTATTTACACATTTTTGCATAGGGAATAGTAAAATCCGGAAGATAGCCTCCCTCATTTTATAAAAATAATTTAAGAAAATTCACTAGTTGAATGTATGGTTGGAAAATTGTGGCTAAACTTCTCCACGGTAAATTGTCATATTTAATAATTACTCAGTTGATCATCCATCGTCTTTATAAGTATGTGATGGGTGAATATAAGTTTAATTCAAACATACAACCTAATACATACCAATTAAAATTTTTCGTACTTTTTGGCACTAGAATATTTCTGTGGAAATTGTAATTTGGATAGAAACATAAATTCTGGTGCTACCTCCATATTCCCGCTATTTTGTTAAACGTTTCTAAGTAGGTAGTACATGGTTTATAAATGATTGTATATTAGGTGTGTGTTAAAATATTAAAAAAATTCAAATTTGCCATTTAAACTGATAGTGAACTAATTTATGGTAATGTCATCATCTGTCAATTATTTCATCGTTCTGTTGTAATTATTATCCCTTGTGTTCTTCGTCGGTTTTCGTTAATTTTGTTCATTTAATTGTCAATTTATTGTTAAAAAGAAAAACGTCTTCCGGGGTTGAAACAATTACTGTAGATATTTGGTTATTTGTTGTCAAGTCCATAGCCCATAAGGTGTAAAATTAACTCTGCGTTAACGCCATATTTCAAAGTTTTGTAAGGGTAATTGTAGACCAATTATTTTAGTGATTACGAAAATTGTAAATCGGGTTTAGGTGTTAAATAAAATGAAGTAAAATGTACAGAAAAAGTAAAAAATATAAACATTAAATATTTAGAAATTTCAGCTCTTATTGGAAAATAAATGTAATTTTAATGTAAAAAAATTAAGATTTCGACAGTATGTTTAGGGAAGGTGGTAAAGAAATTGTCGTATTTGGCCTTCTTCTTTTTATGATGTTATCTCCTCCGGGGGCTGGTATTATTGATATTCTGATTTTTGACACTGCAGCTTGCAATAGTTGCTAGGAAGTGCATCTTTGCAATTTGTTTAATGAATTCAAATACTGTATTTGTTTATTTTGATTTTAGTTTGTCTTTTTTAAACACTCTTCAAGGTTGCAGGTGTCGAAATAAGTTAGAACTGACCAACGTTTAGCTTCTGAAACGGGAGCTTTATCAAGGCTTGTTTGCTAAAATGATTGATTGCCGCTACTTAAAGTTAGTTAAAAACATATCAGTATAAAATATGACAATTGACGACAGTCACAGTTAATTAAAATGTACATATAATTTTATTTAAAGTTCCGACAATCAACCCTTTTAGCGAACACGCTTTGAAGGGTCCTTAAAAAAGACAAACTAAAATCAACACCAGAGAACTTCAATTCTTTACTTATTTTAAATCCAAGTTGACCTTATTTTATTGAACTATGCTCGGTAGTTATTACCGATTATTGTTGACAGAATTACGTTAGGTATTAATTTGCTAACATTGTTGTAGTATAAAGAGAATAAAAATGTTGTTGTAAGATATGTATTTAATAAGTAGACAATATTATTGTAGGATATATTGAAGTGGCTAGGTTTTAAATAAAGGGTTGGGGCGAAATGAGCAAGGGTGGTTTTGAATTTTAAAAGGGTTGTGCAGAATCAGAGGTCCCATAATTAGGTTAAGATGCCGAAAATGAAATGTGTTTTCATTGTATCTCTGCAACATTTTTATTTAATTATTATTTTCGTAGCTGGGATATATTCTTATGACTGATACGGTTTTTTTGTTTGTACATTATTATTATTATAATCATTAGTATTTTTATTATTTATCATTAGGTGAGTTACATTTACACCGAAAAATTGCATGACATTGTGGAAGAACCAATCGAAATTTAATATTTAATATGATAAAATTTTTTGACAAGTTTCTCGTTACCTAAAATTAATAAATAACTTTAATTAATTTAATTTAATGAACCTCAATCTTTTAGCATTTTTTTCTTGAAATGTCATGTCATTCAATTTTCTTACCGAATCCCACTCGTGTGTTGATTAAATCTGGAATTTTTTCTCGTAATTGTCAAAACCGAACTAATTAATCACGTTTTTTGACAATCACTCAAAAACATTTCTGGGCACAATCAACACACTGGGGGCGGTTAACTAATTTTATTTAATTTAATACGTCGATGGTGAATGTGTACGATGAGCCATCGTTGAACATTTTTATTAAGAAATCAAACTTTTTTGTTTTTCTACACATTAGGTAATCAGCGTTTACATCGTGGGGGTCTAGATTTAGCTATTCTTTATTAGTGTCAGTGTTTTAATAGAACCGGGATATTTAATCATGCGGGTTATATCACCATATATAAGGTATTTAAAATTTTCCATTGAACGTTTAACGGTAATAAAAACAAAAACAATTATAGCGTGTATACTTCTAATAAAATGTAGTACCTACGCTTCAATTTTATATAAAATACACTACCCACTTAAAAATCAATAATTGTTTATAAGCGCTTACAATTATGGAATGAAATTGCTAATTATTTACAGCATAAGTCGGTACGTTTATTGATGTAAACATAATTTATTATGTAGGCAGGTTGCAAAATTGATTTGGTACCTAGACTTCAAAAAACTCGATAAGTGTTGGTGTTAACACAGTTCATCGTGATTTTTAAGTTCATAGTAACTTTCACTAAGTCTGACTTTTTTTAAAAAAGAGGTTTAAGTTTAGTTTAAGGTTTTTAAAATTACATATTATTCCACAAAAGTTTAAAGAATACAATTACGATGGTGTAACTAATTATTTTTTAGATTTTCGACTTTTACCTTAAGACGGACTTAGATTTTACAATGCATTCAAGTGGTATTTTATACGCATATTTCAAGTGAGCACAGATTATTCTACAATTAAAATTATTTAATGCAACCCCATTTTGACAGTTCAATGTATTGTTCAGTTGCATGAAATTATGCTGGCTGGGTTGCTGTCAGAAGCATCATCAACAAGCGCGGTTATTGTAGGATGCAGCGACTTCCAAATCAATCTTAGTATTTAACAAAAATTATATTTTTATCTACAACTAGTCTGAGTAGAGAAGGGTGGTTAATTAAATATTAGTAATTATATTAATAGAAGGGTGCGTAACGGAATACATTCTTTGGATTGATCGTTTGATTGTGACGCTCAACAATTGCTTACTATTTCGAGAAATTATGTGCAGAACATTTCCAACTGTTCAATTTGATAGTGTACATTCGGTCCAAGTAACAGATAGAGCAAAACGATTTTTATTGGATTTTTGATAAAAATTGATCAGTGAAAACTGTTCTATCTTGTTTCCGTTTTAGAGGAAGGTCCAAAACAATAATGTGGTTTTTCTTTTTTTAATTTTTTAAAATAATTAAGTTATAAATGAAAATCTAGTTGATACAACACGACAATAGTACCAGAAAGTACTAAAGTGTACGTAACATAATTTTTAGGCGATTCCTTCAGAAAACTTTATATTTAAAAAAATTAAAAGAGAAACGAATTACCCTATGAAATAAACCAATTGGGTAAAATATTTTTGCTACACTAATTTGTTACTAACATATTATTAACATAACGTCGTATAAAAGCAGTTCATTTTATTCCTTAATTTGGAATCAGACATCCAAGATGAAAACCTACTCAAAATCCCATTTATTTATTTAGCAAACAGTCAGAAAGCTAGTTATTTATTTATGACCATTATGACAATTGGCTAACATCACTACACAAATCTTTACTAGTTTAGTCTGTTCTAGCACGCGAACCAATTATTTAATCACTTAAATAACGTCATTTTGATGCTTTAGTGGACAAAACGTTTTTGAATTTTAATTTTATTTATGTTTTTTTGTCAACTTTTAATATTTTTTATATTTTATTTCTTATGTTATTGATTTGATTTAGGATAATGAAATCGTTTTAGATTGCATGCAATATCAAAATTTTTTTATTACTTTTAATGGTTCTTGAAATTTATTTACTGGTTCGTGTTTTTCAGTCATTTACCACAAATTAAATCGTTTTTGAATCTTTTTCTTTAAATTTACTATTTCCAGGACGTTTTACCTTTAAAATAAACGATTTGTCGCAAGGATCACCAGACAGCTTTTAACATATTCAATATATATGTTACTAATATGATTAACACATTTTGGTTTGAATCAGAATGACTTGTTGTGATTTGTCTGAAATTAAAAGTTTAATTTATATCAATATTTTTCTTTTTTTAGTGCAAATCTCACAGTAAACAATGAATTTAAAAATATAACTATCTTCAACTTTTGTTGCTATAAGTTTGCAAAAAGAATCAGGCAGTCCTGCTATTGTCCTTTTACAGAGTCAGTTAATTCAATAAAATCCGTGTGTTTTGATTTTGGATTAATGTTTTATTAGTAGGTAATTCATCTAACATGTTTCGCCTGATTGAGGTTCATCAATGTAGGGAATTGCTACTGTTTTTAATTTAATTTCACACGTTGCGTTAATGAGCACGTAGTCATTACTGACTGTAGAAAATCCACAGTTTTTTTACAAATTTGTTATGAATTTGTTGATTTAAAGATAGTAATGCTTGAAGTGGTGGCATCGATTATCTAACATAACAACCGTTTTTATGCAACCCTGAATAACTTTTTCAAAAATACATGTTCGCCAACAATAATGATTGGAAAACCTTTCCGGAAAATTGTACGCCAACAATTGATAGACGAAAATTAGTATTTGTTTGTACGCCAAAGATTTATACGAATTGAAATACGTACACTCATGAAATTTAAAACTTGGACACCACAATTTCTGTAAACAAAAGTTTGCACATTGTGAAGCGGGCTTAAGGGTATCATTTACAATTCTAACAGCAGGTAGTCTCAGCAGGGGTTATCTTATAGAAGGACTGTAGAATGAATCATTACACTAAGCACGTTTTAGAAAATAGGTAATTTACGTTGCTTACTTAATTTTTTCTTTAAAGAATATATTTGAAGGTATCGCTAATTAAACACCATAGCTCGATTAATTATCGAATCAAAATTTTGTTTAGGAAATGTTTACAAAATAAAATTAGAAATAATTTTGATTTAAAAAACGTCTACAAGCAATAACTTTTAAATTAAATCAAAAACTAAACATGGTTATTTGGGTTGACTGATTATTACTTATTTTTAAATAAATCTAACCTACTAATTATTGTAAGTTATTAAAAAAATCATTAAACTCTCTATTCATAATATTTAGTCCTTACAAAATGTATATTTTATGACGTTTCATTTTTTCTGTAGTTAATATAAAAAGTGAAAATAAAAACTAAGGCAATTCTTATTGTCAACGTATATATTTAGTTTTTGACAAGAATTTATTACATAATTATAATTAAGATACCAAGTTATAGTTTAAAATTAAATGAAAACTTTTTTTTAAATAAAGGTATTACTATATAAATAAATATAAGAAATCAATAATGGGTGTGACCTCCATTATTATTGATACATTCTTGGAGGCGTCTGCTCATTGACGCTATCAAGGTATCAATATAATTAATATTAATCGTTTCCCATGCGGTATCAATGGCTGCAATTAGTGCATTACGGTTTACTGGTATAAAATTTGGCCCTTGTTGTCTTCGGATAACAGCAAGTATTCGAGCCCAAACATTTTCGATAATGTTAAAATCTGGGCTTTTTGCTGGCCAGGGTAACAGCTCCAAGTTATTTTCTCGTATCCAATTGCGCACAACCCGCGAAGTATGAATAGGGACGTTGTCCTTTAACAACAAAAACACATTATGAAAATGTTAAGATCCCGAACTATTTTTTGGAGAAAGTATAGTGAAATAAGAATACTTACTTGTTGGAAAATATAATCTTCGTCTGGATAAAACACTTCGACTGTCAAGACGTCCATCGATAGCCCAACAAACTCCTGGACCCCGCGCGCTAACCCAACCCACATTCACAGAAAAATAACCACTTCGTTTTTTAGGACATATGTGATTATTTTCGTAACGAGTTCCTTCCATTCTAAAAACTTTTAGTGGTCCATCGTTGCGGCTATTGAACGTTTTTTCGTCGCTAAAAATCACTCGATTCCAAAATTCCAAAGGTTCGTTCACATATCGCCTTGCAAATTCCAGACGACGTCTCATATTTTCGTCACTGAGAACTTCTTTCGCAGCAGCATTATACTTCTTTATTCCCATCTCCTTTAATCTTTTTGTGCAGTTATACGGCATCCGGGAAAATGTGTATCTGCTATAGCCCTGGAGTATGTAGCAAATGGTTGTTCTGTTACGTAATGAAACAACTCGAGATCTTGAGCACGTGTAGATACTTTAGGTCTACCACTTCCGATGGCTCTTTCCAAAGTGTGTTCAAGATTCCATTTTACTCGGTAATGCCCTACGGTGCTTTTTGGTATATCTAACATACGTGAAATTTCACGCACGCTACGGCCCGCCGCTAATTCCGAAACAATCCGCGCTTTCAAATCAGCACCGAGATGAGGTGGCATTTTCACAACACTTGAAATTTTAAACTAAAATGGAATTTACATTTCTTACTTTATTTATTGGTTCACACTACCCCTTCTCAAACAGTAGGTAATTGTTTATTTATTACATACTTCTAATGACCAATGTAACAACCCTTAGAGCAATATGACTCAAAGGAAGTAAATTAAACAAGCAAGGATATTCTATTGTTATTGAAACTTATTCATAAAGTAAAAGCCATTTCCTTATAATGCTAATGGACAGGATTTTCTTTTAAGTATTAAGATTACAATAGAGGACTTATAAACTTTCGAAAATATCTAATTATAAATATTTACACTGCAATTGCGCTTTTCCTTAATAATTTCTTAGCAATAACATACACGTTCTTGGTTTTAAGTTGTCATAAATTTGATATGATATAAATTTGTGTTTCTAATATTACATCACAAACTAATCTTTATTCGCCAAAAATTGTTGCTTAAGTTGTAAAGCTTCGTACACACCTGAACAACAAACCGAGCAACAAACATAACAACGAACCGAAAGTCAAACAGAACGACAAACGATCTTTTATGATTTCCACAATCCGAACAACAAACGGAACGTTTGTGCTGTTCCCATAATTATTTTCAGTAGTTTTCAGTTCATATATATTTATTATTGAGAAGAGAAAATTGCGGAAAACAAGAAGATAGTGCCAACCAAATTTTTACGCACAAAGAAGAGTAAAAATTATAATTTACTTCGCTTTTTTTATTTTGGAAATTTCCCGCCCAAATGATGCTAATAGGGACATCATTTTTTTCTTGCATTCTTAAACACTGATTAATTTAAAACATTTTTCTTCTGTCAACTCCATAATATTACCTAAAACACAACAAACCCACAAAAGGGAGGACAAAAATAAATAATTTAATTCTCCCGCATAAGTTTGTTCGCCGTTTTGTTTAGATTCGTCCAAACCTGCAAACGCATTCGCGCGCATTTCTTTGATGTCCGAGAAAAAACCGACAGATTGCGGGAACACCGCAAACCGTTCGTGGAACAATCAGGACTTTCGGTTTGTTGTTCTGTTTGTTCCTCGGTTTGTTGTTCAGGTGTGTGCGAAGCTTTACTATAAGCATATTAATATGAACTATATCTTATGAAAGGAGAGTTATGTAACTATAATTAACGACTTAACGTTACGTTAGTAGATTCCATTTACTATTTACACATATTTTCTTGGAACATTCGATAATTAACTATCGGGATATGATGACCCTATACTTCGCAGGTTGTGCGCAACTGGATACAAGCAAATAACTTGGAGCTGTTACCCTGGCCAGCAAAAGCCCAGATTTTAACATTATCGAAAATGTTTGGGCTCGAATACTTGCTGTTATCCGAAGACAACAAGGGCCAAATTTTATACCAGTAAACCGTAATGCACTAATTGCAGCCATTGATACCGCATGGGAAACGATTAATATTAATTATATTGATACCTTGATAGCGTCAATGAGCAGACGCCTCCAAGAATGTATCAATAATAATGGAGGTCACACCCATTATTGATTTCTTATATTTATTTATATAGTAATACCTTTATTTAAAAAAAAAGTTTTCATTTAATTTTAAACTATAACTTGGTATCTTAATTATAATTATGTAATAAATTCTTGTCAAAAACTAAATATATACGTTGACAATAAGAATTGCCTTAGTTTTTATTTTCACTTTTTATATTAACTACAGAAAAAATGAAACGTCATAAAATATACATTTTGTAAGGACTAAATATTATGAATAGAGAGTTTAATGATTTTTTTAATAACTTACAATAATTAGTAGGTTAGATTTATTTAAAAATAAGTAATAATCAGTCAACCCAAATAACCATGTTTAGTTTTTTGATTTAATTTAAAAGTTATTGCTTGTAGACGTTTTTTAAATCAAAATTATTTCTAATTTTATTTTGTAAACATTTCCTAAACAAAATTTTGATTCGATAATTAATCGAGCTATGGTGTTTAATTAGCGATACCTTCAAATATATTCTTTAAAGAAAAAATTAAGTAAGCAACGTAAATTACCTATTTTCTAAAACGTGCTTAGTGTAATGATTCATTCTACAGTCCTTCTATAAGATAACCCCTGCTGAGACTACCTGCTGTTAGAATTGTAAATGATATCCTTAAGCCCGCTTCACAATGTGCAAACTTTTGTTTACAGAAATTGTGGTGTCCAAGTTTTAAATTTCATGAGTGTACGGTAGGCATTTTGTATACAACATACATTTGACCGATTATACGTGTTCGGCGGTTAACGGCTTTGTTTGGTAGGTTACAGTTATTACAATTTCTTTTTTTAACAAAATTACACAAAACTGACAATTTAAAAACAAATTGAAAATAATAATAATTATTAAAGCGAACGACATTTGTTTTAACCAATTTTAATTGTTTTTTTCTGATTGGGGATCAACGACGTTGGTTGAGGGATTACAGTTATTACAATTAAACGGTTTTGGCTTTCACTTCGGTTACTTGCGATTGATGTTTTTCTCTATTATAAAATAATAACATTAATTTAGTAAATTAAAACAAATAATTGTCCTTTAAAATTTCCAAATAAATTCTTTTGCATTCTTATTTTGACATTTAGTTGATAACGTTCTAAAGCTCCAACTGCTATCGGTCAAATGTTTGATGTACAAAATGCCTAACATACAAATTTCTAGTATTACATATGATTGGCGTACAAAATATATCATATAAATTTCCATCCTACAATTGTAGGCGAACAAAATTCCGCGAATCATTTTAAACAGAGACAAATCATTCTAAAGAGTTACCATCACAGAACTACCTTTGAAAATTAAACAAGCGTTTACCGTAGAACTCCGCATCGCCCTAATAAGCAAAAATAAAATTGCATTTTAGAAAAAAATGGTTCAAACAAAAGCTATAGACAATAGAATTTCCAACAACTTTCTCCCTCAACTTTTTTTGTAAAATTGATATTTGTCGAGATATTGTTACAACAATTGTTGTCATGTGATTGTTATATCTCAGTAATTACTTATCGGATCAAAACATAGTTTAAACAAAACTTGTGTATAATTAAATTAAAATTAAATCATTTTAATTGAAACAAAAATGTGTAAAATAAATACAGTGAAACCTGGTTAATTGGGATCTCAAGGGATTAAGAATTTTGTACCATTTATTGAGGGTTTCCATTAATCCAGTTTTTCAATTAGGCAGGTTTAAATTATAGTTGTCTCATTTACAGGGGCCCCCGTTTATAGAGGTCGAAATATACCGTTATTCTATTTTTAGAGGTGGAAATTTTAATAAAAATGCGTATTTTTGGTGTTATGAATTTAATATAGGTATGAATGTATGTAGTACATACATACATTATGTATTATGTACGTAAAAAAAAAACAATACAATACGGTAAAGTTTACGACTTAGAGTAATCGAATTTCGTTAATGATTAATTTCTCCAATTTTTTTTATTTTTAACACTAGTAGATTTATTTATTCTTTCTTTTAGGAGATATATGCCCATGTACAATAAAACAAACCTATTTGGTATTCAATTACAGCGACTGATTAATTTGTCTCACTTATACAGGGAATTGAACTACATAAGCTCAATTATAGAGGTAAACATCGAGAAAATCCTAGAGTTCAAATCTCATTTAACCAGGTTCGAAAAATCCCATTAACAGAGGTAATTCAATGAAAACAACCCCATCTTATTTCATAAGGTGTGGAGTAAAAAAAAATGAACGGATTGCGAGATTTGATAAAAAATTAGAAAATTCTCACTTTCTTTATTTTAATTTATTCAGATGTCCTTCATTGGAGTAGCTTGAAATTGGGGTCTAATTATGTAAAACATTCGGCATTCTGTCGTCACCGAAAAGCGATTCTACAGGGTGTTGCTATATTTGACCGACAACGCTCTACCCCAGAGAGGTCTCGTAAATTAGTGAATTTTGATATAGGAACATGAACTCTTAAACGGCTTAGTTGCTGAGATACAGGGTCTTTTGAAATATGTCAGTACTTGCAGACTTTTGTTTAGAAGCAAATATCTTCAAGACCGTTCATTTTAGCCTTATAAAATGTTTTTACTTTTTTGACCAAAAATGAATAGAGAATTTAAAAACAATTAAAAAAAAATATTTGCTCCAGAGCGTAAAAAATAGGAGGGTAAACGTTGTCACTAACCCTTATAGCGCGTCACTGGTTAAAGGTTAAAGGGCGTTGTCTGTCGAATATAGCAACACCCTGTATATGTTCATTACTGTTTTCAAATAGTTTTTTCTTTCGTAAACTAACGCATTAGCTAATTAAATGAAATTAGTCAAATAATGATAATAACCATTAGATGAATGAATGTCAATTCATATTTAATGGGAAACAATACATTTTGGGGGTGAATATTCACCCAATAACAATAGTAGTGTTATACGAGTTTTATATATTTTTCTGTTCATTTTAATGTTATCATTAAAATGTAAACAAAAATAGACAGTTTAGGCGATTTTTGGTGTTAGGAAGGTTAGTTAGCTCTAAGATCAATGAACAAGTTCTTATGATAGCAATGTAAAGGAATAATTTATTATTATATAGACGATTCACCAAATTATAAATTTTAACAGTGTGTAATTGAATATTTCAAAGCACGATTACTATATCCGACATCATAATAAAGCCGATTAAAAATACGCACATTTAATTTAATGAAAACGAAACGTAATTAATTTTTTGCACTTGTTACGAGTAGCGAGGCGCCTTTTAGTTAATTAAAGCTACTTGTACGAATGCTCAACTGCGTCACAATATTTACCTTGTAGTTTCACCATGAAACCAAAATTCTATACGTTTCAATTACATTAGCATGATTTTTTGTTGTTATTGTCGTACATATAAAAATGATTTTCATATGTTTGCTATACTTCTCGAAAATTGGCAGAAATTGAAATTATTGTATGTATAAATTTATGATTAGTTATTAAATTATGTGTACGGTTTTAAAATGTTCCTATTGTTTCAGCTCCTAGACAGAACGTCAAAACAGGAATACATCATGAAGCAGGTGACAATTTTTTATTTCTATTATTTATTATCGATTAATAAAATGTTAAGTTGATTATTTGGACAGAAACAATGTAGGAGGCATTTTGTAATTTTGGACCCTTGTCGAAATCTTTACAACGAGATAACATTTTTAAATAGAATCGTTTAACGGCATAATTTGAAACAATGTGTTGCTAATTTACATGTAAACCCCCCTTTCCCTATTTCTTTTGAGCGACTAATTGAAACTTAATTAATACGTTTGTTGTTCTTTATATAAAATAATTGTTACTGTCGATTGTGGTTTCAGTCATTGCATAAAAGTATTTATTTACAACGAGCTTTAGTTAAAATCGAGCCGAGTGGGTTTTAGACAATTAGAAGACTGTTCGAGAGAAACTGTAGGAGGCATAACCAACAACCACTAATTAGTCATTGGTGTAACATTAGTGTGCGCCGAACTCTGACCGCTAGTCTGCATTGGTTATAAAGTCTTGTTTAATTGCTTGGGTTAACTAAATTGAACTTTTTATGTTACGTGCCAGTTGGTTGCAGTTATTTTATAAAATTGGTTCACATTAAAATTAACTCATTTTCTTAATTGTAAAACATGCGAAACCTCAAACGCTCATTTTCCTGCAATTACCACAGATACTGACGTATTGTTAGTAGCTGTGCATAAATTATTTAACTTTTAACTTTCAAAGTTAACAGCTGATTCTCCCACAATCTGAAAAAATAATGAAATGGATTATGGTTCATTATTTCTTATTCTTCGTTACTCAAGATCTTAAAAACCCGTTACGAAATAATTATTTTTATTTATGTATTCAGTTCTCATTTCAATCGTTTCAACTAGGACGATACATCATGGATATGCATGCATGTATTACAATTACGGTATTACATTGAAAACTTTCTTGGGAAATATGGTGTATTTATATACTGTTTTATCTTACAAGATTATTTCTCTTTGGTGCACTCAGCACTATAGTAATCGTATTGATAGTTATCTTGCATTAACCTGAAATGCTTAAACAAATGTTTATTGTAGGTTCTTCTTTGCAAATATTTCTTTTATATTATACGTTTTCATTTTGTTTGGTAGAATACAGTTCGAGCCGTCTATAACGTCCTTTCATATAACGATCCGCCGCGTACAACGTAAACTTTTCAGCGGTTCAAAAGGAGGGATACATAGTCGTTTCTCACATAACAATATTCCTGAACCATTTAAAAATATTGCGCCTACCGATGATAACCAACATAAATTTCGACATTTTATCACGAAAATGTTGGGTACTCAGGCAGTCCCCCCGTAAAACTTACAGTTACTTAATTATTTAGAGTAGTTAATCCGGCTTAAAGGAATACCTTATCTACGAAAATAATTACATGCAAACCCACTTAAAATTGTCAATGACTACTATTAACAAAAAATTTGTTTTTCGAATACAAAATTAATTTATGAAATGTTTTTGAATTTAATTTGATGATGATGGCCAATGTTTTAAACAGTTTTGAGGAAGTGAATATCTTTTTCTTGAAATTAAATTATATATTATTGCTATTATATGTAAACATGCATACCTTTAAGAGGAATACATACTAGCAGCGCGTGATCTCTATAACATGCACTATAAGTACCTTTAAAGCAGCTTTTAATTTTAAATGTTTGAAGTAAAACTTAATGTTTTATGAAAGACAAAACTTGGGGCTTTGTCGCTGTAGTATCACTTTTTTTCCAAAGTGTTTACTTTTTGTTTTTTTTTATGTTTGAATTTGTACATTTTATAGCATATTTAACACCATAATTTCAATAAAAATAAATACAAAATCATAATTCTACCACAACCACCACAAAGTCCCATCTTATTTCTATCAATTTAAATCAAAACATTGCTAATGATTTGAAAATTTGAGCCAATTTTATAGGTAGTTTAAGACCATTCAACGCATTAAATTACTTATTTACAGTGCACGATTTAACGAAGGCGCACGGCTAGTACGGATTGCTCTTAATTGTAGCGTAATTTTTCATTTGTTTTCCGTTTCCGTAGCAGTTCTTTATCTATAAGACATTAAAGATTATTTTCTATAAATAAACTTTTAAATCCATTACATCACCGTTTATTACGAATCTCGTTTATAAATTACTAGTTTTTGACTGTGTGAATTGTTAAAACCGACTTTAAATGTATACAAATATGTAGTTTCGCAATTCTCTGTAGATTTTGGAAATGTTTAAAAAAATTACCCATATTGTGAAAATGCTGTAACGGTTGTAGTTTACAAGAAGTGACGGCTCTAGCGGTACAACCTAGAAAGGAAAATTAAGGGAATTTGGCTCTATGTAGCGCACTAAATTAGTGGAGAATAAAAATATTTATAGTAGTTAGAGCAGCAGCGTCCGGTTTCGTCGGGGAGTTTCCTAAATAGCTATAAGAATTCTGACTGCTGGTTTAACAAGGCGCCACCTGCTGGGTAAAGAAAGAAATAAAACCGACCAACAGGAGATCAACAGGTTTTACTTAATATCTAATATGCTAAATCGAACACAAATCAGAAATAGAGAGACAAACAATACAATACAACTAACAAATCTTCAAATAAAAATAGTCGGATGATGTGACAGAAATAGAGAGACTGTCGCATATAGTTACGTGCGTTAGCAGCAGCCTCGCTTACAATAAGTCAGGCTTTTAGTTAATATGTCGAATTTGAGGTAAGCTTTACTTAAACGCTTGAGTTAAGAGTTCTCATTCAAATAAAAAAAAATAGCTGCTATTAAGGCTCTGCGTGCACATATCCTTTACACACGGCGAGTTACACTAAATCTAAACAACAAAAAAAATGGTAAGTACCTCCTGCAAACCCAAAAGACCTTTTGTGTCCGCGACAACCGCTCTAAATTAAGCTCCCCAGCCCTTATTGAGCTGATTTAAAACTTCCGGTTGACGAGAATACACCAAATAAAAGGTACTTAAATATTAACTATCGAGCCGTTTATGTCATCTGTACTCGAGCTTCATACGTCTTATTATTTATTAGTAAGTGATTTAAATACTAAAACAGTTCGGGGAAGATAGATAGACCCAAGGATTCCTCTAGGGGTGGCGTTCGGAGAAGAACAGCACACAAGTGACCCCTCGCTGGAAGTATGCAACATAGCCCACCTCTGTCGACGTGGTATTCATCGTTGGTCTGCGACTTGATTATTGCGGAGCCGTGGTGTTGTTGAGGGAAGGTTCTTAGTTAGCTACTCCAGTACCCTCAAGAGTTATCCCAGTATTGTACACAACGAGTATAAGATGCCGAACACAACATGCTAAAAGTATATGTAGCAATCAGAATTAAAACAAAAAATAGGAAAGAAACCCAAATACTCACGGTGAATGTAGCCAGATTAAACGTAAACGCCAATTTGTATTGGAAATTGTCAAGCCCACATTAAATAGTTTTTGGTGAGAATTTCACTTCAGAGAAGATGCTAAATCACCCACATGTATCAAACGAGAAAGGAAAAATGTCCGCTGTCCGTCTCGAAAATTCAATCGAATTAAATTTCCACCAATAGCAAATTAGCAGCGTGCGCGTCAAGTACGACTTTTCGTCGCACCGTACTACTTGCGATACACGTTCTAAGGCGGCTTACGACTTATGTCTTAAATAGGGGAAATAAAACCGTAACAATGCATTGTGTAATTTAACTTATTTTGTATTTTTTCTTAGATTTTTATTAATTCACTACATTATATTTATTTGCATGTTATTTTGTATTTAAAGAAAGTTTTGCAAATTCTTGAACAACTGGTTATTCCCAGAAGGTTACTAAATTAAATTAAAAGTGCTACAAGCAAGTGTCGTAGAGCTTGTAATTGAGAACGGTTAGATATACAATTTGAGTACAAATCACCATGATCACCAGTTTAAGATTTTGTTACAGTTGAGTTGGACATCAACGGAAGACTTATTGGATTAAAAGAAAGAAAACAAAACTAGTTGCAATATTGATAATAGTTTGTAAGATTTGAAGTATTTCTATGCAGCGGCTTTACTTCGTTTTAATCAAGTTGGCAGATGGCATGAATGGTGATTGCCATAAGTCAAAGTTACGAGATGCATTGGAGTTAAAGAGTACTCGGCGAGTACACAACGAACAAAATACAAATCTATAGTACAGGGTGGTCAACTAAGGAATTCCGATTTAAAAGAGAAATAAAACAAAAACTTTCAAGTCAATTTTAATTTTTTTTACAAATAATGTTCAGCTCTTTGGAAATTCATTTCTTAAAAATTACGCTCTCCAAATGTTCACCGTTTTTCTGCTGGCACTCTTCGAGTCGAACCCCGAAATTTAGAAAAACACGTCGCAAAGTTTCTGGACCGATGGCTTGAATTTCCTGGCGGATATTTTCCTTCAACGCAATTAGAGTGCGGGGATTGTTGCGGTAGACTACACTTTGAGGTATCCCCATAAGTAAAAGTCGCAAGGTGTCAAGTCCGGGCTTCTGGGGGCCATGGAAGGTCTCCACGCCGAGAAATCAATTTTCAGGAAAAAGCGCCTGAATAACAGGTAAAGACCGATTTGAAATGTGACAAGTGGCCCCGTCTTGCTGAAACCAAGTGTCCTGATTGTATCCATCAAAGTCTTGAAGGGCTGGTTCAAAAAAATTGTTCAACATGTCCACATAACGATTAGAATCCACTGTTACTGCTCGGCCGCGTCCGTCTTCGAAAAAGTACGGGCCAATAATGCCTTGTGCGTGTATTCCACACCAAACTGTGACCTTCAGACTATGCAATTGAGTTTCATGTTTCTCTTTGGGGTTTTCTGAAGACCAATACCGGCAATTCTGTTTGTTTACATAGCCGTTCAGATGAAAATGGGCTTCATCAGAGAAAAAAATGTTGTCTTACGCTTGAAATCGGTTCACCATTTCATTGGCGTAATCAAGGCGTTGTTGATGGTCCCCTGGCTTTAATTCCTGCACTAATTGGATCTTGTAGTGGTGCATGTGTAAATCTTTATGAAGAATGTTTATCAATGACGATCTCTTCACATTTAGAGCGGCCGCGCGCCGGCGTATCGAGAGGCCCGGTTGGTTGCGAACAGATGCTCTCACTCGCTCTACGTTTGCATCGTTTCTCACAGACCGTCGACGGTTTATCACTCGCTGGGGCAATGTCGAACCAGTTTCTTCGAATGTTCTGACCCATTTCCGAATGAGTTGAGCACTCGGACATTGGTTAAGATTGTGCAAAGCATAATGTGCACGAAAACGACGACGCACAATAATGCAAGAATTTTGATTTTGGTAATAAGCGCGCACACAGAACGAACGCTCCTCACCCGTCCAGCGAACCATGGCGACTGAATTTCCATGAGCCCCTCCTTCGTTTAAGACCAACTCCACTTCTCTATTCAAAACAATTTTAGAGCGCTTGTAAATCGAAATTCCTTAGTTGACCACCCAATATTTCAGAATATAATACCGAATTTTACAAGCTTGATAGACTTTGCTTGCTGTATATGGCACCTTATAAATATATATAAAATCACAAGGTCAGACATCATGTAAAAGGTATACTGTAAAAGAGTAAGAAATGCTTCTGGGATCAGAGCAATCAGTAAGTCAGGAAAACTGGTTTTGTGAACTTTTAATAGATTCTTTGAAAAAAAAACGTTACAGTTTTTAATGCCTGTTTTAGCAAACTTAGCTGCAGTTGTAAGATCAACTCTAAAACATTGTTTGATAAGCTGTTTAGGGAGTAGTAGTCAGTATAGAAATGCTGAAAAATGGTTATTAAAGCTACCTAATCGGCTACGATGTTGAAAGGTATACGATCTAAATAAAAGAAGAAAACAGGGTACTTCTGTGCAGAGACGTTATTAATGAAATTGCAGAACAATAAGATGAACGTGTAAGTGTAGATTAGAAAGCACATGGTTGTGTCTTAACGATATTGATTGTGAAGGTTGCTTTGACACTATTGCAATTATCACTTCTGTCACAGTTTACGCTATGTAGTCTGTGAACATCTTAAAAAAAAGTTGTCCCATTATTTAATAGATGAATTCCACCGAGTCAGGGTTCTAGAGAGGATCTTTGAAACTATCAATGAAAAGATAAAGAAGAGAATTTTTCAGAATCTGATTTTAAAGCCCACATTTAAAGCTCATTAGGAGGTTGTCAACCCGAAAAAAGTTACCATTGGAGTGATTTATAAAGTTAAGACCCAATCACCCAGTTATAAAGCAAGGTTTGTTCTCAAAAGTTTTAGCCAGAGACAAGGAATACTTTGAGATATGCAGTTCAATTGTATAACTGAGCATAATCCGTATGATCCCCAGCATTGCCCGTTCAAAAATATGTACTTGCTTTAGTTTGGTGGCTTTACATTTCTATATGCATTTCTCTGCATTTCGTTATTGAAGAACCTCAATGTCGTTTGGTTTTCTTACATAGACCTTACTCTTAAGATATCCCTACAAAGGAAATCAAGGGGAGTAAGATCCGGAGATTTCGTTGCCCATTCAATGTGACCTTTTCTTCCAATCCATCGATTTATCTATCTAAATATGTATGAACGATTAAAACATAATTGAGTGGACCTCCTGCTTCGTGCTGTTGATACCATATTCATTCATCAGTTAAATCCGCATGTAACGGATTTGGAAATTAAATGGCTAACGCTGACATAAGGTCGCATTTAAGCAACGTAAGATATATAATGTTCCTTATATTTTATTAAGCTATAGGTACCTACTCATGAATTTAATATAGGTACAAAATAATTAAGCCTGAAATTATTTTTATGAATTTCTCAATTCTTCAAAAACTAAAAAATTACTTTCATACAGAGTGATTTGATGTAGGTATTGTCGTAGAGTTCGCAAACAGCCCGGTCTTCTCTATTAGATGAACGAAATACTTTAAATTCAGTCGGAAACTAGGAAAAAAGGAATACTAAACTCGTTGCGTTAAGTTGCGAAGTTAATACTAAAAATGTAATTTTCCGAGAAAATATCTGAGTGGATTAGAAATCAATATCAAATATAGAATGGACGAATAAGTGTTATTAATATATTTTATATACTTGGTATTGCAAAATATTTATTTTAATAAACAGAAATCCGTACACAATAGAAAAAGGATGTACACTGTACACGTTATGAAAAATGAAGGTCTTTACATTGCAATCACATTATCATCCTTTGTTGAATAGCTGCCCAAATCAATAACTGTAGGATTTTCCGCTTTGGCTTTTAATAATTTTATTGCGCTTATTTTGTCAACAGTCTACTTCTCGTTTTTTAAAGTTTTGTTCGTACGAAATTTTGTTAATTACACGAAAAATTGTGCTTTATGTTGAGGGTTTAATTTAATTTTTTTTATATTCCATTACGGTGAATTCTTTTTATTCAACTTTATGTTGAATAAATTAAAATCTTTTTATGAATGATTTCATTTTAATAGAGAAAAAGTTTAGTTTTTGATACAAATTTTTAATTTAAATTGAAAAATTTTTTGGTTAATTAGTTATATTTTTATCAACATTGGTTTTTCAAATTAATATAACGTTGAAATATAAACTAGTCTGTTAAATGAGAAATATATTTGTTTTTGCCGGTTTAAATTCTTTAGATCATTTGGGCGTTACACACAACGATAATGAAAGGGATTTTGTAATGATAGATGGATAGATTGTTTGAATACTGTGAAGAAAACAATATATCACGAATAGCTGGTTTAAACTTCCGAAGAGAAGACTGTATACATGGACATCGCCCGGAAATGATCAGCAATACCGAAACCCATCCAGGAACCATATAGGCTATAAGTATTTTAATAAATAACCGTCAAAAGAGTCACCACGTTCCCAAGCGCAGATATTGGCTCCGACCATAAACCACCGATAGCTGATATAAATGTGCTACTAAAAACAATACGAAAAACAGACACACCGGTTTAAAAAAATTAGAAGACAATGTTACAAAAAACAGATAGCAACAAAATTATACTCTAAACTAAGCATTATCGAAACAGAAAATGAAGATGCACAAGTTATTTGGGAGATGCCTAAAACACTATTCAGCAAGTCATTGCAAATCTTATTGAAATGGATGAAGGAAGACAGCATTGATCTTATTAAACAACGGAGACAAGCTACTACATACAAAGAATCATATAAATATTTACAGCGGCAAATAAAATCTAAGATCGCATCGCAGAGGAAAAATGGATGATAGAAAAATGTGAAGAGTAGGAGGCTCTGAACATTAAACACGACACGTTGGCGTACACCGAAAACTGAAGGAAATAGCTCGGATATTCAAAAAACGTAACCCATATACACTAGTAGACGACGCTAACAAATTCATCATAGATGAAGAAGAAATAATGAGCACTTGGGAATATTACATTCAAGAACTGTTCGAAGATTAAAGAAACGAAACGCCACAAAGAACATCGAATTAAATGGACTGTCCTAAGACCTCAGAAGTAGAGTATACCATACGAAACCCTAAAACAAGAAAAACACCTGGAGCCGATGAAATACCGTCGGAACTTCTACAAATGTTTGATGAAATTAACATCCAAATCCTTGTCAGACTATTTAAAGCCCTATATAATAGTGGGAAGATTCCGTCCGACTGACTGGAATCTACTTTCATCCCCATTCCTAAAAAGCTCAAAACAAAAAAGTACTTTGATTACAGAATCATCAGTCTGATGGGCATACTCTAAAAATAGTTTTAAGAATAATTCGCAATATAAAATTGTGAACAAATTCTTGAGGAGACTTAATTTGGTTTTAGAAAGTCATTTGGCACTAGGGAGGCTTCGTTTACATTGAATATACTACTACAGAAATGTAAAGATCAAAGAAAAGACGTCTCCGGTTGTTTCTCAGGTATAGATATGTATAGTACCTATAGATGGAGTTTTGAAATTATAGTGCTCATACGCTTTTGTGCGTCTATGTACTTAGACCGCGAGCGGCCCCACATGTTGGCTATCGGCCGGGCAAACCCCAGGGCCACAGAGCAGCCTGACCAGGCTTCCACGTACAACCCTCCAGTAATCAAAAGGTGAATGTTAAAGTTGAAAACAAGTTAACTAACAAAGTAAAATTAAATGTGAAGTAAGGCAATGCTGTATTCTTTCGCCAACTCTGTTTAATCTATATTTCGATATAATCTTTAAAATAGCCCAAGACTTGCAAGAAAACAGTATCAAGATAAATAGGGAGAATATGATACACGGATGATATGTTAATCCTTACTGAAAATATAACAAGTTTACAATACTTGTTAGACATATTTCACAAAATATGCGGGGAAATAGGCATTAGGATAAACCGCAAGAAAACAAAATATATGGACTTTAGCCTTAAACCTCATTCTCATACATCATTACAACTAGATGCAAAGTCAATTCCTATGCAACGGCAATCTTAATTTAAAGCTTTGACAAAGAATGTCTAAGTCTTAAGAAGATACCCAAAGAGAACTCAAAGAACATCAGGGAATGGACTGGAACTCAAAATGCAGGCGAATGATTCCATCTAGTGACAGACGGAAAAGCTTTCGGATTAGTGATTGCCAACGTTAGGGGGGCCCAACAAGGCACATACAAGAAGATAGTTTATTATTTGTAGTAATTGTTTTAAACCAAGTAAAGTCAAAATCCACATTAACTCCGGAGAACAGTTTTCCAAAATTTGTTTTAACTGTTTGTTGTATTAGTACGTATGAATGGTTATAATAGCCGCCTAAAGAGATTAGCCAATATCTCTGCAACAGTTTGTCTAAATCTAACGTTTAAGAGCTCAAAATGCTTAGCATAAGATTCTACACGGATTTTGTCAAATTTGTTCGGCTTCAATAAGAAAATTATGCAAAAATGCGCACATTTTGGTCAATATCTCCGCAACATATTGACCAAATGTACATTCGTGAGTTCAAAATTACTCAGAATAACGTTTCCCATATATTCCCTCATAGACTAAAAGGATCTAAACCAATTTTATTCTATTAGGTAATGCTAAAAAGAAATCTCGTCTGTCGTAATGTAGTTAAAATTTCAGGAGAAATACGAAAAATACGAATTATTTTTCAGTGACTTTATAGTGATATCTAAATTGTACAGTATAATTTACAAAGATGTATCACATGTACATTGCAGAGAAGCGTGCAGTTCTATTATTTTTCTTACAACTGCATCTGCCACCACATTGTTTCGAGCAGGAACAGTAAACCATCTCCTGCAAGATAACATCAGATTTATTGAATTTCGGCGTTATTGTATTCTAATCATTATAATATAGCTTATACGTGATATTAAAAAGTTAAAAACTGTATTATTTACACCAACAAACCTTCTTAAAATTCAGTTAATTTAAATTTAGGGGAACGCAATGCCGTTGGTTGTGACGTCAAAAGTCATATGTAGAAAGATGCACGTCAGATGTTTTCTCTAATTCAGTATTCATAGACTTAACCTTTTCCAATTGACTATCAACAACAGCTGCAGAAAAAGCTTCTTCAATCAGTTTTTTTCTCTGTCGTTTTGTAGGTAACGACCTGTGGTATGGACTACTGGCAGTTCTTTTTCTATTTTTCTGACAATCACAGGCATGGATACATCTGACTTTAAGAGAAGGTACCTCTTATCATTGTGTATCTCAGATCCGGTGCAAACTACAAAAGAAAATGTATTTTTGAACACCAAACTAGATTAATTGTTAATGAAAGAAACTTACATTAAAATGATCACATCTGATAAAGATATATTTTGACTTCGGCATATCTTTTCTTACTTAAACTACCTAAATTTGCGTTCATTTTCGTTTTATATTCAATGAAAACTCGCATTCTTTCGACCTGTGGTATACGCTTAATCACACGACGGCAACGGTTGCTTATTTGACTCTTAACGTCACACATCACAATTTTTTTATTTTAACAGTTTGGATAGATACCTACAAACTTTAATTTATCTATATTTGATAACAAGTGTCACAATCACCCCATTACTTATTTTGAGTGCGAAAGTAAGGGTAGACAAATTGTAATAATAATAAAATTAACGAAAGCTGTAGATCAACCTACCTGTGGAATGGTAATCAAATGGGATTCTCCTATTCACGTTATCTTTATGCCAACCATGATTGGTTGGATCTGGAGCTTTCATTTCCGACTTATGAGCGGGTTCCAAATGCTGGCTTGGTACACAGCTCTTTTGCCGTGATTCAATAAGGGGTTTTTAGTGGGAGGCGTCATTTCTGGGTTTTGGTTTTATGACAAAATATTGGTTTGTGCAGTTTGTTGGTGCAGTCTGTTCTCAATACAGTTTCATGAAAAATATCTCTAAAGCAGATACCAAATTATAATTTTGGTAAATAAAATTTGCATCAGTTGGCCCATTGCCAGAGTTACTGTTTCTGGACATTTTTTCCAGGCACTAAATGCTTTTCTCTTAGAGTGTCCTCTAATAGAAGATGTTGAATCACAACCGGTGAAGGTTACCAAAGAAGAAGATCATGACTTCTGTGATCCATCTCATGTTTTTTCCTGTTCCAAACTTAACAACAATCTCACATTTTTTCTTATTTCTTTGAATCTATTAAAATGGTGAATTAAAATTATGACGACATCTGAATCAACTGTTTCTAGTAGAACCTTTATTGCTCCTTCTATCAGAACATGCAACATATTAGAAACAACAGCCTCGTCATGATCATTCATTTCGATCATTTCCTTTCCAAGACCAACGTGACTGACGAAATCTCCATTTGTAATACAGGAGCTGAAGGGTGGCACCAGTCAATTCCGAAAGAAACTTGGCTAACACTGTTTTATCAGTTGGATGACGCAGAAAGGTTTACCAGTTTTTTGGCAAATTTACGTTTGATGCAACGTTAACTCGATCACGATTTCCTCTATGGCTTATTGTCTCTCTACTTTGATAGAAAAGGTCCAGTACGAATCGCAGACTATATCTACTCTTGACCTACATTTTTCCAACGTTCCTTGCGATTGATGGCGGAAATTGTAGAACTTCGAGAGTGCATTGCAATGTACATCTTGCCCAGAACAGATGCGTTATCTTTAAACACTAGTAATTTCTTAGGTGGCTGTTGTTGTTTTGAATAATTGAAAGTTATTTTTGGTGATCGTATTTCTGTGTAATTAGGTCAGGTAATTGATAATAATAGATAATAACAGAAATACATCATCTGCCCCGGAATGTATAACGCCCAGATGATTCTATATTTGCATATGAACTTCCCGAAGTTGCCGATAAGTGGAGATACGTGTTACATTATTATAATATTTTAGTTTCCTGTTATTTTCACACCTAAAACTCAGTTTAAAATTAAAGATTAATTCAAACAAATTGAATAGTATAACTAAATAGTATATAAAAACTTTAAAAAAAAATCTATTTTAAATTATTGTCATATTCAATCAATGACGAAACCGGAAAGCCAACGCATAGCGCCATCTATTGATGACTGAAGGAAACACTAACACGTATATAGAATCTACTGCTTGTATCTATGAGAGGTTCTACATTCCGGGGAGATAATGTATTTCTGAGGCTTAAAAACGTTTCTATTGTAATCATCAATATTAACATAATACACTATGCGTCATCTAGATTCATATATCATTTATATTGAAATTGCACATAATTGATATAGACTGTATAAACACGTATAATGATGAGAGCTAATTTGGAGTCAGTGCGATACATAAAATATCAATGTTGCGATTCTTGCTATTCATTGCAATACATTTTAGTATAGATATTCGATAATTGAAAACGGCAGAAAATTGTTTGTGGCTTTTGCCAGCGCCTACCAGATAAATTAATTAAAACATTGTTTTGGTCAAAAATCGTTGATCCTGCAAAAAAAAATACAAAATTTTGTTTAAAAATAATCTATCTGAAATGAATTTTTAAATAATGTAATATAAAACAGGAAAAATGTTCCAAATAAAACAATTAGAGCAATTTTTGAAGGGCTGTAATTTATTTTGATAGAGTTTTTTTTTCTCTTTCTAACATTCGCCATAAATAATAAACAAATTTAAATAATCTTCTTGCGTATTATTCATTCGCCCCGACATAATTGTTGATAGCTGTCAAATTATAAGGAACAAGTGACGTTTCTTGAGCACTTGACACTATTCTGTGGCTAGCCTTGCCAACTGATACCAGTGTTTCTATTGATGAAATTGTAAAATTGCGAATATTTCAAAAACTACAAATTTTTGGAATAAACTACCTTACACGAAGTAACTGTTATTTTTTATGATAAACGAGATAAGACTACAAAAATAGGGCGTTTCCATTTAAAAAATCGATTTTTGACGAGTTTTTCAATAAAATTTTACCTTCCTTGTTTGACCACCCTGTATTAATATTTATCATAATGGCATGAAGAATCTGTTAAAGTAATTCTTTTTCTACAAAGAAGTCACCTCAAATTAATTAATACGAGTTCCCGTATAGGTAAAATTGATACTTCTGTGTTATTTTTGACATAAAATCTTGAATAAGTCAGAAACGGCTAGACTTAGGTATAGAACATTATACATCGAAAATGTTCAAAATTTGTCGTAGAATTTAAAAATGCAAGAATATATAGGGTGTTCTATTAAAAATAACAAAGTTGATAGTTACTTCCGGTATAACAGGAAGTGCCACCATCTTGAAAATATTTTAGCTGAGTTGGCCTTGTTGACATTAGCATGTGACGAAGTTTTCAGAATGATCAGACGTCTAGTTTCCGAGAAATCGATCGCGGTTATTCAACGTGGGACACCCTGTATTGATAACGTGATGTGTTAATTAAAAAAAATACTTACATACCTTAGTCTCGAATACCATAGACTAGTTTTCTAGAGAACTGTACACATAAACAGTTAAACAGGTGCGAGTTTAAGGGCCGAATTCAGAGAGCGTTCTAAAAGCCCACTCACACTCATGTGTTGCTTATAGCTCCCTAACCTCAGTAAACGGTATTCAGAAACGAATAGAGAGCAATGAGTGACTAAAATGTTCCTAACTAGTGAGTGAAAATTAAGGGAGATTTTAGCCAAGCTTGGACCACCCTAAACTTCCACTAATTCAAAATAATTGGTTATGTTCACCTTGTTTTTTGTATTTTTTGTTGTAATTAGCCTGACAGGTAGCGTTTTTTAAAATTATATTCATAGTTTTTGACTTATTGTAGTATATAAAATTAGTTATAGCATTAATATTTTTTGTAGTAATTCGTAATAACGTAATTGTTCCAAAATAATTATAGTTTAGTGGAGGTGTACATAACATTATAGTTTCATAGGTAGTTTAGTAAGATAGTTATATTTGTATTTACCTTATATTTTAATATACATCATTATGGATAACGATTTTGTTGAATTTATTCGCTATGTGGAGGACGATCCATATTTGGTAGTACCAAGGTGAGAAATAATCAAGCACACATAGAATAGATACTTGATTTTATGTAGAAATATATTGAGGGATAACGAGAATCCTCTAGAAAGATATTCTAATACAGAACTACTGCAAAGAGTCCGCTTTTCAAGGCATACCATCATAAACATTATTTTACCAGTAGTATATCCTATACAAGAACTTAACAATAATCGTGGAGTTCCAGTGCCACCAATTTTAAAAATCTATTGTGCCCTTCGTTTTTTCGCATCTGGGAGCTATCAAGTAAGTCAAGTAATTGTTGAATATGTCACTTCATTAACTACATGATTTTAGAGGGTTTGTGGTGATCTTTTGATGGTGAGTCAGTCATCGATGTGTCGAATCATTCATGAAGTGGGTGACCAATTATCAAGACATCTGAGACAACAAATTAAGTTTCCAAACAATAACGAAGGCTTTCAAAACATAAAAACCAGGTTTTTTGAAATATCAGGTTTTCCTGGAGTCCTCGGTTGTGTCGATGGAACTCACATTCCAATAAAAAGCCCCGGTGGACAAAATGGAGAAGTCTACAGAAACCGCAAAGGCTGGATGTCCTTAAATGTGCAAGTGGTTGCTGGACCTCGATATGAAATCCTTGACATCGTGATTCGTTGGCCTGGTTCAGCACACGATAGCAGAATTTTTAATAGCAGTTCCGTGTGTATGCGCCTACAACGTGGCGATTTACCGGGGATTTTACTAGGAGATAGTGCATATGCACAAACTAGATATGTGTATACACCTCTTCTAAATCCAACAACTAGACCTGAGCACAGGTATAATGCTGCACATATTACAACAAGAAATGTTGTTGAAAGAACATTTGGTATATGGAAAGGCAGATTTCGTTGTTTAACAAATGCCTTACAGTACAAAACCCAAACAATTACCAGAATAATCGCAGCTTCAGCTGTTTTGCACAACATAGCAATAAACCAAGGCGAACAATATGTGGAACAACAAATTCCTAACAACATGGTACCTAACCCACCAGCGCCCGTGCAGTTACCTGGAAATGCAATTCGGGCTGCTTTTATTCTTAGACATTTCTCTTATTAATTAATTAATATTACACTTGTATTGTTATAATATTTATTTAAAAATTGTATTCAATTATTTTAATAATTTTTCGGTTTTAATTTTTTCTTGTTTTAATATTTCTTTTGTAATTTCGATTTTGATTAACTGCTCCTCCATTCTTAATTGATGAAATTCCTCATCTTGCTCGGCCAATCTCTTTGTACGTTCCATTCGTACTTCCAACTCCTGTTCGATAGCCGTACCTCTAGAAATATATCTTTTTTGGGGCCTTCTGTAACTCCTTGTAGGTGCAATGTGGCTTCCTGATGCTGATTGTCCCATATTCGGTACATCTTAAATATAACCATTTAATAACTATACACATATGTTTATCATTTTGACTATTTTAAATATGACTGTTAACAGTGTGCTTACCTATCAATTTTGGTTGCACAACTTGTATATTCACTTCATCCACATTTTCTTCAGCTGGACATGTCACAGTATCGCTATCGATGATGTCTTTTAATTCTATATCGACTATATTTAAAACCTCATCAACAATCGCATCTGTTCCATCACTTGGTGGTTGATATGGTCCACCACCTGTTGCCATGCGGTTTATCTTTTCGGCAGCCAACTCCTTCCTTCTACGAGACTTCATGTTCTCCCATGTTTTACGCAGTTGTTCTGGAGTTCTCTAATAAGTTCGAAGTGGTATAAAATTATAATTAGAACTGCAGAAAAAACTTACATTGAAATGTTCTCCTATTGCGTTGAATTTCTGAGCAATAGCAATCCATCCTCTTTTTTTTCGGAGACAGATACTGCATCTGTCTTCTTCGATTCGATAATACTTGTATTTTTGTAACAAGTTCTTTCAAAAACTCTTTTCTTCTCCCGTCATAAATGCCCTTTTCGAACTCATGGTGGTCACAACACAACGATAACAATAATAGCGATAACAAGAATAATAATAATAACAAGAGTAACGACAACAAAAATAATAACAAGTGAAACAATCAACGGAATGAAACTCGAGCCGAACAAATCGACAACTAACTACATACACAAAATACGCGACAAGTGAGGTTATTACGCTAGGTGAAATTATTTGTATTGAAGTTGACGATTTAGTTATTTAGTAACATTTCCATTACCAATTGTTACCCCAACAACATTTTTGACAGATTATCCACTCAAACAGCACTCACTTTAGTCACTTATTTACGATTGTTTGTGAATACCAAATGTGAGGGTGAGATACACTCAAACTAACTTGAGTCGGGAATTAGTGACTAACTGAATGAGTGTGAGTTTGATATTAGGAACGTCTCTGAATTTGGCCCTAAATCGCATTGACAATAAATGCGATGAGTCGGCAATGATCATAAGCACATCGGGCGATCTTGACGATTGAAATTGGTAAAATAAAATGAAAAATGTTTATTTTATCTTGCTGCCAGTAGTAGTAAATAAAAACACTCAAATATGTAATCATTTTGGTAACCGACAGTAGATTAAAATGAATATCAAAATAACTAATTTTATTATGATCGAAAAACGGGTGTATAGTCATAGAATGAATATGTATCTACATTCAAATATGTATCCAATTTCTAAATTAAAAAACTATACTTACCGCGGCGAACGCATGGAGTAATACAACAGCGTGAATAAAACTAAAAGTTCTGGATGCATAATTTGGTTAAAGGACAGGTGAAACGGTCCGACCAAAATATTTAAGTGACAATATTTCATGTATCACCTTAGTAAGATCTAATTTTATATAGGTTAAGATATTTAAGAAAAAATATAACTTTTTAGAGGGATTATGTCCGTGATAATTCATTACGCGAATTCATTCTTTTCCAACTTTTTAATTTTTTCTGTTACCAAAAATCGCAAAAATTTTAATCTCCTGATCAAAATTTTTAAAATTATGACGTTTTGTGAATTATTTTGAAATTTACTTAATAATACTTTCTATAAATACTCGATTTTTAATTTTTCTTGTTTAATGAAGTTAAGAAAACATTTGTGCATAATGCATAATAAATTATCAAGTCATGCGAATTTTAAACGAATTCTCGGCATAAGCATTTCAATAGAAATCGTTTTAAAGTAGGCAAATCCAAATAATTGTGAGAGAAATCTTGTATCATTTATTTGACATATCGTTTTTTGAAGGACAAAAAATGTAGTCGTCATTCACGGAAGATGAATTAATATTTATGTCGCTTGAAATCAATTTTACACCAATTTTTTCTTTGTAATTGTCGTTGATAAAAAATGACAGTTCTTATCACAGTTCTCAACATACTATAGATACTAAGAAGGTGTTACGCAAATACAATAAACATTAATTATGTAGTTTATACTTTGATATTCAATTTGTAATTACATCTTAGACATGTTTCGAACCTTATTGTAGATTAATTTGTAATTTAATTGAATCGGCGCATTTTGCATGTTAATAGAATACAAGTGAGAATAGATTTTATTAATTACTGATACATTGTGTTGAATAAATGCTTTGATTAATGTTTTAATTCGTGTAGTTGTCGAGTGTTATTAAATATTGACATTTATATAGACCGTCCGTATAGGAAGTGTTTATTTAATTATTATACGTTATACAATATCAAATTTTAATTTTTAAGGTTATACAAAATTTGTGTATTACGTAATACTCCACAGCATTTTTAGTTTTTTAATCCAATCTGTAAGTATGTGATTAATTTCTCCAGAGCTCACGTGTACGAAAATTTTCCGTACTTGATGTCTCATAGCCGAGCAACGTTATGAAAAAATTGAAATAAGGTATTATTGTTTACGGATCACGACTAAGTTTTAAACATAGCGAGAGGATGTCCCAGAAGAGGTTCGTGGCAAAAAACATTGCCAATTTGGCCATTACCAATTAAGATATTAATACTTGAAATTAGAATGTTAAAGTCTATGGAGAAATTTGAAAATTCTATTGCGCGGCCGTTTTGGCGCTACTTTTACTTAAGAGGAATACGTACTAGCAGTGCGCTACCGCTAAATGACGCACTATAAATAAGCAATTTGATACGTCGAATGGTCTTGAAGTACCTATAAAATATGCGTAAATTGTATTCTAGATAACAAACAATGTAAGTAAATCAACAAATTGTCCGTGGAAAGCTTCTAATGTGGAGTGTTTTTTTGGTAGTTTTTGAAAATTTAAGGCTCTACCAATTATATCTTGTACAGTTTTTTACTATCTTTCTTTGTTTTTGCACAAATACAAAATTAATCTGATAATCGCGGCAATGTGGTAACCACAAAACTGATACAGTTAAAAAGATATTATTGTTACGGGGCTGATTTTAGCCTCACAATCGATTAGAATTTGAATTCAAACGAGGTTTAATTCTTATTTAATTGTTTTTTTTTCAAAATTAGAAAAATATTGTATGTTACACGAACGAAACATGATTCTTTCTAACGATTGTGATAAAATTGCGGGACGAGCGTAGCATTTCGTCACTGGTAATATAATACTGTTTTGGTAAAAAAGGTAAATCAAGTATTATTTCATTTTTCGCAATGGCTAGTATTAACTTCGAATAATTTAGTTTCGTTTATTTTTTTTACTACGCTTCTATAATATACTGACTTCCAAAAAAATTGCAACACCTAAAAGTTGTTGAACGATTTTAATGAAATTTTCAGGAAACGTCTATTTTCATTAAACAAAGTGATGATTAAAATTTAAAAACAAAAGAACAAAAGCTTAAAAAGTTTTTTCAATAATGAGTTGCTCCGTCACTATTTGTAATGCACTCATCTAGACGACTTGGCATGCTATTAATCAAGTGATCTATAGCTGCTTGTGGTATATCACCCCAAGCTTCTTGAATCCGTTGCTGAAGATCGTGTGAATTATCTGGAGAGTGCGGTAAATTACCCAGTCGCCTACCAATTATATCCCATACATGTTCAATTGGCGACAAATCAGGCTACCGAGCTGGCCATGGGAGGACGGCAATGTTAGATTCTTCCAAAAACCGTGTTGTAACCCTTGCCGTATGAGGGCGCGCATTATCCTGCTGGAAAATGGGATTTTGCAGCCCCTTAAGATATGGAAGGCCAACTGGTTGTAGCACATTAGCAATGTAACCAGCTGCGTTAAGGTTGCCGTCAATAAAGACCAAGGGTGATCTGCTACCATAACATATTGCACCCCATATCATAACTCCTTGAGTGAGGGCCTACAAGCACAATCGGAACTCGTCACTAAACACAAATTGATGCCATTCTTGCGCCTAATTAACCCTTTCGTTGCTCCGCTCTAGTCTGCGTAGACGGTGAAGTGGTGTAAGAGGAAGACATAAAAATGGACGATATGAACGCAACCCATAAGATCTTATCCGGCGATAAACAAATGACATTGACATCCTCATGTACCTCTCATCCAATCATTTGCAATTGATCGAGTTGTTGAAAATCTATCTCTTGTGGCCAAAACTCTTAAGCGACGTTCTTCGCGATCTGTAGTCCTTCGAGGACGTCCAGATCCACGACGACGATGTTGAACCCCTTCCTCGGACCATTTGGACCAACATCTCAATACTGATGAAACATTTCGGTTTACACGACGAGCAATTTCTCTTAGCGAAAGTCCGGTCTCTCTCATACCAATAATACGGCCACGTTCAAAATCACTTAATTGGACAAAATGTTGATGTTGACGTACTCGGCATTGTTTTCAAATTCAGAATGAAATTGTAAAGAAACAACAACAATTTGCAAACTTGACAGTTACTAAATGGTCTAATACTTCAAATTTATTGTTACTATGTGCTATGGAAACAACAGGCAAAAAAACAAAAGCTACTGGCTAGATTTTATTCAAATTTTAATCATCACTTTGTTTAATGAAAATAGACGTTTCTTGAAAATTTCATTAAAATCGTTCGACAACTTCTAGGTGTTGCAATTTATCTGGAAGTCAGTATATAATTAGGATATCATCTTACCTGCATTCCTCGTGGAATACGCTCATTTATAATTTCTGGGAGAAGACAGTTTTTGTAAAATTGTTTCTGTTTTGCCAAATTCTCTTTGTTCCAGAAGTTTTCGCCTTTAAAAATTCTTTCCACATGGAAATCAGTTATATTCATTGACCCTGAATTTCATAAAAATAAATGTAACTCCTTTTCAAACTAAAATGTGTGTGTTTCAAAAATATACTTATTAGTATTAGTAAGGTCAGTCAATACCTGCTAGGCAGTTCCACTAATTTCTTGAGACAAAGAAGGTGGGTAGAACTTCTGCAAAGAAAAGGGTTTGTACCTGTGGAAGATGTGTTTAAATATTATATTTATTAATTTCTTTATAACACCTAAATGGTTATAGAAAATCAAACTTTATTTCATATTTTTGTTTAGACTAGTGTGCATAATATGTAAGATTCATTATCCGTATAACTTTATTATTTACGGTTTTATTATATCAAAAATACTCTCATATTAAATTGTTCTATAAGCTCTATTATGAGATTAATGAAAAAATGAAAACCTACACATTCTTGACAATATGTTACTTGATCATATGCGAAAATATCAATTCTGTACTAGATCTGGTTTTGACTGTGAACAAAAAAAATCTCGATTGGCGTTGCATGGTGCTCTTGCACACGCTCATATTAAATGGCGGAGTTCCTGTGCGTAACCTAAACCATCCTAAAATTTGCAACGGAATACGCTTAACTGTGAAATCGCTACATCCGAAAATTATTCAGGCTACAATTATATCTGTACCATTTAATGGCGAAGATTTTTCAATTTATTCCCGAACGTGGAGGATAGCCCACGGGTATCTCGAGTACGAAACCGGACGTTTTGCTGCAAAGACAAGTTGCTGTGAAATACTTTTGACGCAATAATAATAAACTGCGGGGTTAGTTGGATGCACGGTCAATTGGTAGCCGTTAATAATTTCCAAGATGCCATAAGTATGCAATAGGTATTTCTTACTGGAGTTTTATTGTTTTACGAATAAAGAACATGTTCCTTAGTTGAAAACTGCAGGTAATTAAATTAAGGTTTATGGACATTATTGATATTTTGGGGATTAAAGTAATTATTTTTTATTATATGAAATAGTTTGTATTCTTCTTCTCTTTGTGATGATTTCAAGTGAAATTGTGATTTTTTGAACATTCGTTATTTTTTTTTGTTGATCAATGTTCAATTACTCCTCTACATATATATTTTTCTTGGTTGTATTTTAAGTAAACCTTTTTTTAGGAGTTCGGTTAAAATAAAAAACAACTTATTGTGTTATTCGACTATTAGCGACGTTTAGGAAATTTTATTAATTAATGTGTTTCCTTCATCGGGCTTTTGTCAGTTATGCAAGTGCAAGTGCAAGTGTCACTATTATTAATTAAGAACTATGTTTTCATGGTTCTATTGAAACTAGTTGCAATCCCGCCCACATATAAACAACGTTAATCAAAATAATAATAAGGTGCAGTAAGAAAGAATTATCTTTTCATTATTCAACAATGTCACTGTATTTAATTTATGTATTATTAATCCATTCTACTTTACAAAAAATAGTAGATTATTTTACTAAAAGTTAAACAATATAATTGTTGAGCTTAAAAGTTAAGTTAACCGAAACAATTGTATTTTTTAACTCCAAGTGAAATATACTATTTTTTCTTCAAGCATTTATTGCTATTTTTCATGAGTTATTTTCAAATTTTCGAGATTCTCAACTGTTATACTGATGTTTTATTTTTGACGAATCAGGTTGGTACTTACTGTTACATTCATAATAATACAACATAATGGTGGTACCAACCTCTAAATAGTTGTAAAAACAGAAGAACTGTTGACTCTAAGGTTTAGGCAGTAAAAAGACTTTTTAGCGTCTGCCAGTTTTAATGTCGCTAGAAGAAAAAAACTATATCTTGTTTGGACATATACACAAGTAGCACTTGGGTATAAGCTCAAAATAAAAAAATACAGCGTGGGCGAGATTTACATGGATCAATTAATTGCAGATCATAAACCTCCAATTAAAAAGAAAGTATATTCACACAGCTAATTGCCTCTAAATAAGTGTTGTAGACCACAATAATCGTAACACCACAGAATTTAATGTCATAATTATGAGATGAATGGATAGAACTGTATTTATAAATATACATGGTCCTACATTAGTGCGTTATTCTTTCTTAGCGGATACCCCCTTGGAGATAGGTAATCAAAGTTTATGCTAAACATAATTGATTTAAAGAAATCAGTGGAACAGTCTTATATTTCAAGATATTCTGGCTCAGTCTCTAGCTAGCCGTCTAATTATTTTTTGATTCCCTGTCAGTATTGCCACTTGTTTTATTTAGCTATAAGATATCATTATTTCCCCTCTTTAATGTTTAATTTTTTTAGCTAAACCCCGCATTTTTTGAGTTATTTAATAGTAAAATAATAATAAAACCTTGTGTTAAAAATACATGTCAGAATTTGTAGTGTCACTTTGTGTTTGGGATAAATTAAGGATTTTTTCTTAATTATTTATTTACACCACAAATAACTTAATACTTTAAAAAACAGTAAAAAGGAACAAAATTAAAGAAATGACTACAACAAATGTTCGAAATGTCTTTTATTTTCTTTGATGCGCTAATTGATTCGCTGCTGAACCCCTCTGTTTAACATTTGAAGTGAAATGTACCAAACGCTTCAACTATTCTTTGCTGCATATTTATTGGTGTTGTTGGTGGATCGTTACACATGATTTCTTTCACATATCCCTACAAAATAAGGCTAGTTTTGTCAAATCGAGTGATCTAGCCGGGGAATGGGCCATTCATCCGAATCCACTGGTTCAAAAAAGTTTCACCGAGATATGTTCTCGCGAGGAATGTGGTGGGGCTTCATTGCCTTCCACATTCTTTTCGGCACCGGTATGTTTCATGTACAAACACGGTCTATGAAAATGATCAGTTTGGGGTCGCAATCCGCCAAAGCAGTTACAGTCTAAACACAAACATTGTAGTTTTTACGATCCTCTATTGTATTCCCAGGTAAGCTTCTTAACAATTACAACGGCTTATTTAAACTGTTTACTTCAGTAAATTTTTAAAGATTGTCAAAATAAGCATTTAAATTAGTGGAATTGAAAAGGTAAATGATACATTAATTACGAAATATTTAATTTAATAGGTACGCAATGCACATAATCAAGAATTAATTCTATATTTTGAAATATTTAGGTGAAAATGGTTACAACATTTACATTAAATTATTTTCCGGTTAGTTTCTTCAAAGGAACTATTGGATAATAAATTTTTAAATTAAAAATTGGATGAAATGCGCAAATTCTATGTTAGATTTATTTGATAAAGTAAACTTAAAATTTGCTAAATTCATCCAATTTTTGATCAAAACATTTTTTCAAATAGTTGCTTCGAAGCAATCGGCTGGAAAATAATTTAATGTAAATGTTGTAACCATTTTTACCTAAAAATTTCAACATATATTTTTTTCCAACATAATTTTATACTACGAACTAAAAAATAATACAATATGTATACAAAATAATACAATAGGAATATGTAAAATTTTGTCTCATTTGTTTAATATTTAGTATAGTATCCATTAGAATTGATACATTCTTCTAAACGCCTTCTCATACTGTTTACAAGATTGTCACAAATTTGGGAATTTCTGAATGATTCCACGATGCCGTCACATGATCGGTTAGTTCTTGTAAGCTTCTCTCTCTTACGCCATTGAAGCCAACGTCGTTCCAACTTTTCACCATGGCAGCCCACAGATTTTCTATCGGATTTAGGTCGGGCGATTTAGCTGGCCATGGTAGCAATTGTATTTCAGGGTGTTCGTTAAACCATTCATCCACAATTCGAGCGGTGTGGATACTACAATTATCCTGTACCAAAACAATATTTTCCATTTCTGCTTCCGGAAATATTGCTCTTACGGACGGTAATAACACATCCTCTAATACGCGTATGTATTCTATTGAATTAAATCTAGGTGGAACAATTCGAGTAATTTCCCTGGACCATTTTTACTCATCCAACCCCAAAACCCTGCATTAATTCGACCACTCGTTTTGTTAGGAAGGACGTTTTCTACGTCATAGCGCGTTCCATTTGCTCGCCATAATTGCACGGGGTTTCCTGTGATGTCGAAAATGATTTTTCGTCGGTAAATATAACATTTGACCAGTCTCTGTCAATATTTTGCTGGCAGAATGCTAATCGTGCAGCAGCATGGTCAGGAGTTAAAATAATTTTTCGGGCTGGTCGCCGATTATGCATGCCACCCTCATGTAGCCGACGTCTGATGGTTCTAACGCTACAGCCCAGTCCTAGATTTTCTTGTATTTGGACTGACGATACAAATCTTAGTTCATTCGCATTTTGACGAATGGCATCATCTTCGGCTTCAGTCGTTACACGAGCTCTTCCAGGACGAACAGTACGTAACTCTCCGAGTTCACTTCGAGCAATCCAACGTCTAACCGTATGTCTCTACGAGAATTTAATAAAATAATATATAAAGAGAATGTGTAAATACGTAATAATAAATAACATGACGTTGAATTTTCGATAACCAGCAGATCCCTACTAATTTTTCTAGTCGTGACAATCACTATACTTTTAACAATTTTATTAAATAAAATCGATTTCTAAATGAGTAATGTAATAAGTAAGAAATAAATAGCATCTTCATATACAGAGTGAATCAATCAAAGTGTGCGCACTTAGGGCAGATATTTTGCTTTTGATTTTTAATACAAATGTCGATCACAAGGATATTCATTATAATTTTAACAAACTTTTTGGCACATAAAACTATTATTGCACTTAATTTTGATAATTGTGCAACCATACTATTCTTATCTTCCGAAGGCCACTTTTAAAGACTGCAAATATTACAAAATAAACCAATGAGGATCATATTACGGTGTAGTAAAGTGAAACCAGTATGGCAATGCTAAATGCATTACTGTGGCTAAATTATTTTAAAACGTTGATATTTATTTATAAGATAATTAATAACACATAACAGATTACTTGCAAAGATTTAAATAGTTTGATGCTACCTTTAATTAATACAACAAAAATATGGAATTTTTAAAACTTTGAACAGTAATACGTCTTTTAAAAATTACACGCATTTTTCAAAAGAAAATATACTGCTGAAGCTTCTTAACTAACTTACAGAAAGATCAACATCTTCAGAAATTCTTCTTGTGGACCAACCAGCAACAGCTAGAGCAGCTATTCGGGATCGAATAATCAACGAAGAATCCGCTTGATTTGGTCTTCTTGGCATTTTCCAATTTATAATAAAAATTCGACACAGAACGCAGTAAATACTAAAATATCACAGTAACCTCTTGGCAGGTAAACCACTACTAAAGTGTAATTAACAGCAAAAAATCGCGTTTTCTAAATTCAAGGATTTTTCATTACTTAAGCCCTCTTTGTTAGTCATTAACAAAAACGTCTATTGTCTACTAATTGAATCTATTATCTTAGTATTTTTCAATTTCCTGTACTTTCACCCCCACAGTATCGTATTATATTAAAATTGTCTCATGTTTAGATGTGACGTAAATCTGCCAAGTGGATTTATTATTTGTGGTCATTTTTAGCAAAAATATATTTAAACCGCAAAGTAATTAGGTAATGACAAAACCCTTAACTTAGTAAAAGTTTTATTTAATTTTCGTAATCATTATTGAAATGATAATTAAATTAGATATCATTACAAGAAGTAATTATTTGATGTTATGAGCTAACATTGATATAAACAGTTTAAATACTTCAAAGGTTTGAGTCTTACTTCGGAATATAAAAGATCACAAAACCTGCAAGAATGAATAAGGTGCAAGCATTGTGTTTAGACTGTAACTGCTATGGCGGATTGCGACCCAAAACTGATCATTTTCATAGACCGTGTTTGTACCAGTGTAGAATTTATTTTCCAACACCGGTCTGCTTCGGTGTATACAAATGTAACCAGCTATTAAATATCTCAAAAATTACGGAGTTTAGACGTAGGATATCTTATCAAAAATTAAAGAGGAACACAAAATCTAAACTTCTATGTATTATAATGGAACTCTTTATCCAGGCTAAAGTCGTTGCTAAATTGTTTTTATTAAATTTACAAAATCAAATTACTATAATTTTTTAAAGTAAATTTTCAGAAAAACAATTGTAAATTGGCAACACTAACAGGTAATCAAAAAATAATTAGATCGCTGTGCAGAGACTGAGAAACCCCAGAACACCTTGAAAGAGACCGGATGTTCCATTAAACAAATAATATTTTCCATCCTTTAAAATAGGACACCCTGTATCATTAAAAATATTTTTACGATGTAGATATTTTTAAACCAATTAGTATAAACTTTGTTTACCTATTTCCAACTGGCTACCCGCTAGGAATAAACAAATCACTAACAGTTAAGAGTATTTTTCCTCCAATTATTAGTATGATTTAAAGATGTTTTCCTTCCAGGTGGAGGTAGAGATAAAAATAACGGTCTAAAATTACATATAAGGCCGACGTTTCGCCCAAATCTGTGAGGGATTTATTGAGGCAAAAAGTAGATTATAGACCGTGTGGGTCACGAAATAAATCATCAAGGGTTGATAAAATTAAAAATTAATGAATTATATAAACACAGTATATACTTGACGAACGAATGAATAAACGAGAATTCCCGTTTATTCGTTTGTTCGTCAAGTATATACTGTGTGTCTTTTATAATTTATTAATATTTAATTTTATAACCTTATTTATAATTCCGCTGGTCTTATTAGATTTTGAACATATTCTATGAAGCCAAAAGGGCTGATAACCTACACAGACTTTCGAATTTTTTAAATATTTAGAAAACTATGAATTTAACACATTTATGTTTCAAATAAACGTTGTTTATAATTTAATTATACACAACTTTTGTTTAAACTATTTTTTGATCCGATACGCAATTACTGAATATTAATATTAGAAAAAAAGTTGAGGTAGGAAAAGTTGTTCGAAATGCCATTGTCTATAGCTTTTGTTTGAACCATTTTTTTTTCTAAAACGCAATTTTATTTTCGCTTTTCGGGGCGTTTTGCGACAAACTCTTGTTTATTATTGGAATCTACAGAAAAATAGCCCCCTCAAGGAAGACATGGGTAAATGAAAAACTATACAGGGTGAATGTACCAAGTTCTAAAAATATTTTTTTGAAATTTTGCTTGATTTTTGAGATATTCAGTTGTACAGTTTAGCAAATCTGAACTAATATATATATATATATATATATATCTCGATCGGTATGTGCAGTGACCACAATCATACACGTGCTGAGGACCTCAATTCTGCTTCTCGTCTTGGAGAGTGCATCTCGGGGTAGTACAGCCTGTGTAACAGTTCTTTTATTTTAACGCGTTCGGAACACTACATTTAGTGACGGTGTGAACTGTTAAAAAATATGTCGAAATCCATAACCGACTTTTTTTAAATTTGTTATTGCGATATTTTTGTAAAAAATCCATCTGATCACCGCATTCTTTTGCCATACCATTTATTTTCTTTGTTGAATAAATTTTATGCTACAGGAACAATTCGAGGAAATTGAAAGGATAATATATTTGTGTGAACGCAAAAATACGCCTGGTACCGATCGTCGACTTTATGCCTCCGATTGTACTTTCAGTAAGCAATTGCTGCGCGCATTTGAAATTATCTCTTAAAAACCAGTTACGCTCTCATTGACCATAAATATCATTTCAGATTTGTCAGATTGTCATCCTTAAGAAGCTCATTTACTTAATACTGAAATATTTTGAACCCCTTTCCTAAAAAAATTAAAAAAACACTTTGGCCTGTAGACATGGAGAATTGACCTCTCCAAGTTACTCCCCTACAAATTTATTTTATTTTAGACGTCTATAATTTACTGAAAGATTGATTTCTTAAGAAGCTTATTTGTCAGGGTTTATATGAATTACTGTACTCTCTGATGACATCTGTAATAGATGTTAATGAAATCCTTTACATTTCTGCTTGATTCTTCTGTATCACTTATTCATAATTGCATGGAACGTGACTACGACTGCTTTTATTATGTGTTATTTGATTTTAGTCTATTATAAATTTCTATTTATTTACAATCTAGTATTTAAAAAATCACTGTTCAAGTTTAATCCGCAACTGAAGTTAAACTTTTACTCAGTAATATTAATGGAAAGAAATTAATGTACGCGGTCCCACTGGATTTTGTGACAATGAGCTCGTGTCTGTATTCACAGTGCTGTTTACTTACCTTGATAATGTATGTAAATACTATAATCAATAAACCTACATTACCTTGTGTAAATTTATTACTGTTAAAAATAAAATATTACCGAAAGTTTATATCTTAGAAAAAAGAAAGGTTTTCCCTCTTTTAACTGTTTTTACCATATGTATTTGTAAATTATCGTAATAAAACGACGGGTGGTCTAGATCTTCAATACACAAGGTGTGGAGAAAATATTACATTAAATCATTTGTATTGAAAGATACTTTGCAATATGCACTTTAGCCGTTGTAGGTGAAATGTAAATAACCTTACGAGATGTTTATGTATGTACATACAATTTAACGGAGCTTGCATATAATTTAAAGATGTTTATTGCTTATTGAAATCTTTAAGATGCAAAATCCATTTTCAATTTATTAAACATTTTCGAGCGAATTTCGTATTTTAATCTTTGTATTTATGAAGGTAAACTAGTGGTTAGAAACAATTTTGATTTAAATATGAAAATTGAAAATGCGAAGGGTAAGACATAAATGACAGTAAGCGGAAGACAAGCGTCAGAGAGCGAAAATTAAACCGCCCAAAATCAATGTGGTTATTCAATATGTTTCCATTTGCATTGCAAATTAGAAACCACGTGCCATTATAATTTATGGCAGGAATCTGATATAATTAAATGAAACGTATATATCCATTAGCTCAACCTGTTATTCCGACATCATAGGAATTCTATGTCCTTTCACAGATACGTACATTGAATTAATACCTTCGTTAAAATTGGCACATATACATACCTATATGCGACAAATGATCTTAATGTTACAGTTAATAATGAATTGCGATAATTCGATGGAATGCAAATTAACGTTGCATCTAAATATTCAAACAGAAGAAATCGATTGCACACGCTGTATTCTCCCATTGTGTTAATAATTATGTTCATGCTGATGTAATAAATGTATAAAGTTGGATGACGTATTTTCTACTTGTGAGATACCAAATAATCAAGCGCCTACAGTTGAAATTACCTACATTAAAGTAATTTATCTAAGTGGCGTCACTGTACTGTATCAAACAGTCATTAACTCATACCGTTCTCATACCCAACATAAATAAATTATATAGTCTCAAAGGGTGTCGCTGTAAATAGTAATTGTATTAACTAATTGATCATTAAGTTATTTTCAATAAATGTGGGTAGAAAATATGAAAACTCAATTCTTTTGATATCGAAAGAAATCTAAAGGAAATTAAGAATTATTATTATTATAGCAATGCATCACTCTGAAACGAACACCATTGTGACGTTTTTCCATGTACTATAGTACGGTATAATTGAAACTTAGATTTTAGATTGAAGTAATCGTATAAAGAGAAATTTAATCGCAAAGAAACTGTAAAGTATCTAATTAGGCAATATCTGGTTTAGTTTTTAGGTGATGATTGTGTACGCGTCAGTGTGGAATTTTCTAATGTTGAAAACTTTTTTATTCGTATGCATCAACAAAATTTAACGCCGGAGTTACATAATTCTGAAGCTAGGTAAATCTAAGCTTAAATTTAATCCTACGCGAGATTTCTAATAATGTACATACAGGGTAGCTTTTATGTATGGAACCAAAGCTCTGTAGCCAAAACGGTTGAAGGCATCATTCTGGAAATTTTAGGGATCAAATCTGAAGCTATTTCACATAATTTGACACAATCAAAAATTTCTTTGCTCGATAATTTTTTGACACGGCCGCCATCTTGAATTTTTTTAAATAGCAAGATGGGTCATGTGATATATCATTTGAAAACTTATTTTATTTACTTTGTAACTGAGTTTGAATATTTGAGTTGGATGGTAAAAATACGCTCAGAAAAATACAAATTAATTTACTGCTCACGAAATAATTATTGAGAAAAAAAGAACAATAAGACTTACATGGAGAAACAAGAATCATTAGATTTAAATAACATCGTATGTAGAAAGTCAATGTTCTTAAGAAAACTGAAATACTTTAGCGAATTAAATGCTCAAAATGTGAACCATTTACCTCCTGACAGTAATGTATACGATTTAGGAAAGAATTAATCGAATTTATCAACCAATTTTCTGGAATAGCTGCAATCTCAGCTTCAATACGGTTTCTCAATTCATTTAAATCGTAGGGTCTGTTCTTGTATACACAGCTTTTCAAATGGCCCCACAAGAAAAAGTCTAGAGGGGTCAAGTCAGGTGACCGGGCTGGCCACTGAGAGTTCCCCTTCTCCTATCCAGCGTCTTGGGAAAGTTTCATCTAGATAATTTCGAACGTTTATCCCATAATGGGGTGGGGCACCGTCCTGCTGAAACCAGATATCGCCCCTAATAGCATTTGGGTCGTCCACGTTTGGAAAAAGTTCCACAATCCTAGGGATAACATTCTCCTGTAGGATGTTGAGGTAACTGTTGGCATTGAGATTCCCTTCTATGAAAAATGGTCCAATAATTCTACCTCCAATTATGCCACACCATACATTTATTTTTTGAGGATACTGTTTCCATCCAATGTGGATTCGTGTCGGAATAATATCGGCAGTTGTGTCTATTTACGGCGCCATTGAGAGTAAATGTGGCCTCATCAGAGAACAAAATGGAACTTGCAAAATTGTTATTCTCCGCAATTGCTTCCATAATGTTCTCGCAAAACTGATCACGTCTATCAAAATAGTCTTCCGATAATTCTTGTACTAAATGTACCTTGTAAGGATGATATTTGTGATGCTTTAGAATTTTCTGAACTGAATATCGAGACATATTATGGTTTAGTGCAAGCTGATATGCTGATGTTTTGGGCTGATGAACTACATCCATTAATACTGCCAGTGAATTATCCTCTGTAACCACTGTTGTTGGTAGGCCACTTCTGCGACGGTGATATTATACCGTCGTAAAGTTTTGGTCACTACCTATAGGATTCCTATCAGGTTTTTAGCATTGAAGAGTTGGCAAACTTCTTTATGCGTGCGTTTTCTATCGCCGTAACCAACCATCATAAGAATTTGTAATCTTTCTGATTCAGTTAGCTGATTCATTTTTACGAGACGGTTCTAATTATTGAATAATAATGAACTAGTAATGAGAATAACTGATGTTTTGACGTTATAACGTTACCTAGGTAACGTCACCTAGGTAACGTGTCAAAAGCATCGCCACTTAAATTAAAAAGGCGATAATACAAATAATTGCAGAAATAATTATTAGAAAAATTTTTAGGTATTTCCTCCAAATACAACTTCAATGTTTCTAGTCAGTTGCAAAGTAAATAAAATAAGCTTTCAAATGATATATCACATGACCCATCTTGCTATTTAAAAAATTCAAGATGGCGGCCGTGTCAAAAATTATCGAGCAAAAAATTTTTGATTGTGTCAAATTATGTGAAATAGCTTCAGATTTGATCCCTAAAATTTCCAGAATGATGCCTTCAACAGTTTTGGCTACAGAGCCTTGGTTCCATACATAAAAGCTACCCTGTATAAACAAATCTGGGTATACTTAAATGGCAAATGTTTAGTTTTACTTTATTCTTCATTTAATTCTTTATTTTGCATTAACATTACTTTATTAGTCGCATATGATGTGTTCTCCTTTGGGTAATAAGTCGACAGCCGCACATATTGTACAATTATAAACTTACACTCATGTTGTCTCACTCCTAAAAGGACGAAACAGGTGTCGAGTGATTGTTGGTGTTTGTTTTTAATTGTACAATCTCCTGCTATTCGAGATTGTTATTTTTGCTAACGCTCAGTTGGCAATAATAATCGAAGAAACTTTGAATTCAGAATCATAGGAGAGAAAAATACCACAAAATTTTTTTTAGTATATTAAATTTCATGAATTTGTTTGTACTGTAGAAAGTAATGTGTATCTCTGAGACATGGCTTAAATCAACTGATCCATATTCTCTCTTTTCTATGAATGGATACACTATTTTCAGATCAGATAGATCAGCCAGAATCGATGGAGGTGTATGTATTTATCTTTGCGATGATATTACCTATTGAAAATTACCTTTTCCAGTTGGGAAATATCTGACATAGTCACCTTAGTGAAACAAATTTGCAATTTTTCACTTGTTATAAATTTCACACGTATTTATTGATCCGGTGAGTACAGTGAAGCTTCTACAATGCTTCTAATCTTCGACATTTCTTGGCCTATTATCGCTATAACAGATTCTAATACAAAAGAAACCTTTGCACGATTCTTCATCGATTTTAATTTATTCCAGTTATTAATAAACCCCACAAGATACCGCACGAATAACGTACCATCTACCCTAGATCTAATTTTTACAAATGACGAACAAAATAGAATGAGCTCCAGTATCTCCCTCCAATCGGTAAATCTGATCATGTAGTTCTAATGGCGCAAATTCAAATTCAAACGTAATCTCTCAGCAATGGTCGAACCTATGAGGAATATAGGGTAATCAAGTACCTACAACAATGTTGAATCTGAAAATTAACGATTTTAAACCCTTTAAACAACACGAATGATATGTGGAATCTCTTCCTGCTAATTGTCAATGCGAAATCTCTTTAAATAAATATAATAAACAACTTTTAGATAAATTAGAAATCGTATAGATTAAAACAAAAAGCCAAATTTAATAATCAACGATCAAACAAATGTTGACGACCTTACATTAAAATATCAAACAGAATGTGTTAAAAAAATTATTTTAATTAACTCCAGATTAAAACATTTGCGCACCTAGTTTATATTTAAAAGAAAACCTTTTGTTACAAATCATTTCTACTATTTATATTTTTCTAAATTACCATATAAACTACCAATTTTCATATAACGTTTGTTAAATAATTTTTTAATTCTGATGAAGACTCAGGTATTATTCTTGAGTTGAAACTAGTCAAATAAATAATAAAAATAAATATTGGATTGCTTAAAGCTTTAATTAATCAATAATATATAAAAACAACCAATATATGTATTAATAAACATAGATCCCATATTCATTAAAAAAAAACTCCTTCACAAAAACTTTTCAAAAAAATCCTTTGAAGCGATGGATTAATGGTAATATCCTGTCACTTATAAATCACAAACGTAAACTTTGGAGAAAATACAAGCTTCCAAATACTAGACTAGACTTTATTGCACACAGAGTTTAGTCAAACTCATTTAAATCCTGAACGCCAGACAGGATAATGAAGAAAGTATTACCAATTCTGAAAATCACAAAAAATTGTACAAACATATTTGATCAACTTTGTCCTCTAAAGTTAGTATACCTCCGCCTACGACAACCAGATGACTCTATAATTTCTCCGATATTGACTCCGCTGAAAATCTGGCAAGTATATTCGCATTTGTTTTCACTAATGAACCTCTCCACAATTCTTTACAAGTCATTAAAACCAATCTTGTGGAAGACAGTCTGTCCGAAGTCAAAGTTGACGTTGCGGCAGTCAAGGAAAAAATACTTAGCCTGAAAAGTAATTGTTGACCCGGTACCGATGGATTGAACTCATTTTTCTGTTTGCTGACATACTTTGCACTCCCCTTTCCAATATTATGTATCGATCTCTTGATACGTCGACGGCACAGAATATTAATATTCAGCCCTGAGTTTTATTGTTTAGTTAGTAATTTATAGCAAAATATACATAAATAAATTACAACACATATACATTAAATCTAGCACGTCACCTCCCGCAGAAAATTACCAAAACATTGAATTGATTGACTCAACGGTGTTTTAATTTTTAGTCCTCAAAATATACCCTTCTTTGACAAGTCCAAACAATGTCCGACATCTTTCTTTTTCTTCCCGATAAATAAAGTAGAAGTTGAAAATGTTCAACCAAATCTCTAAGAAACGATCGGCAGGCTATGACGGCATACCCGGTAACATCTTAAAAGAAGTGAATGGAACTATCTCGCAACCTCTAGTAGAATGCTTTAACAACTGTGTTGTAGAGGACAATTTCCCGAAGGACTAAAACAAGCCATTGTCATCCCTGTCTATAAGAATAAAGGTTCCAAGAAGGACATCAACAACTATCGTCCTATATCCCTATTATCGGCCTTTTCTAAAATGTTTGAACATTTAATTTATAATCGCTTACACAATTATCTTTTATCTATTAACTTTTTTCATCTTCTCAACATGGATTCATGAAAGGGCGTTCAACGCAATCTGCAATCGTCCAATCGATAAATAACATTGTTAACGGGTTAGATAAAGGCAACTCTGTAGTTGGGATTTATTTTGATCTATCTAAAGCGTTTGATTCCCTTAACCACAACGTGTTATTTTATAAACTACATTCCATAGGTATCCGTGGCTTAGCTCTACAACTACTTAGATCATATCTTACTAACAGATCTCAAAGGGTTAGTTTGAAAAATAGGGCGGAAGGTAACATAATCACTACGTTGTCAGATCCTAAGCCCATTTACCGAGGTGTACCACAAGGTTAAATTTTGGGCCCCCTCCTCTTTCTCATCTATATCAATGACTTAAACTCTATCTTAACTTCATGTCTTGTACAATACGCTGATGATAGCTCCTGTATACTATCCAGTGACTCTCAGCAAGAAACCTCCATAATAGCCAGCGAAGCTTTGACTAAAATGGCGTCGTGTTGTAAATCGCTAGAACTAAAACTAAATTGTAATAAAACAATAGTAACAGAATTCTCTATCACTTCTTTGCCATCTCAAATCTCTGTGCGACAAGAGCAAAAATCAGTTCCAATTCTATCTACTGTAAAATTATTGGGTCTTTATATAGATTCAGACTTAAAATTTGAATCACACGTTCAGCACGTGTCGAAAAAGCTGTCAACGTTTTGTTATGTAATACGCAATCTACACAACATGGTTGAACTAAACATCTTGAAAATGTACTATTTTGCGTATACTCAATCGACGATAAAATACGGTCTAATATTTTGGGGTGCTTCCAATTTACACGAAGTTTTGTTAGTCCAAAAGAGAATAATAAGATGTATACTAGGGAAAAGCCCTACGGAACCATGCAAACCTTTATTTCGACAGCTAGGAATATTACCAATACCATGTTTGTATATTTTAGAAATGGCATCCTTTGTTAAAGAAAATCTCCATATATTTGTTAAAAATAATGATAAATACTACAAGAAATTTAATATGTCTACAAGATTCTCTAAATCACTACGGATTCCAAAACACTCAACGTCTTTCTTTAAAAAGGGAGTTTATTACAAGGGTCTCCAAGTTTATAATGCGCTGGCACCTAATATTAGAACAGAAACTTCGATAAAAAATACAAATCTTTGTTGAGGGCGAATTTGTTAGAAAGTTGTCTATACAGTTTTGATGAGTTTCTGTAGCTCCTGCAATGACGAAGTCTATATCTTATTTCAAAGATCAACGATTTAGAACTAATAATAATAATAATGTCATCACAACGTCACTTTCATCGGGTAGCCCAGGAAGATGGCGGTTGATATTTATTACTATAGAGAAACGCTTGGCTGATGCAATGTCCGTCTTTCTTACAAAACATCATGTGATACCAATCGAACAACATGGATTTGTCAAAGGAAGAATCCACTCTTACAAACCTTCTTGCCTGTGTAAACGACTGGACTCTTTCACTTAATAATAAATTACCAACTGAAATTGTGTACCTGGACTTTGCCAAAGCTTTTGCTAGAGTACCACGTTACGGTACAAGCTTGAATCATATTGTGCTCGCTGAAAACTATTGCTATGGATTCAAAATTACTTATTCAATAGAAAATTCTGTGTTAAGATTGGCTAGTCTTATTTATCTGAAAGTTTAGTGAAAAGTGGTGTTTCTCAACGATCAATCCTTGGTCGTCTTCTTTTCATAGCATACACAAGTGCAAAAAATGTTTTTACTCCGGCGACTAAAATTCACGAAAATCCATTATCGGAATATAAATCAGATCTAGATTCTATTAGTGAATGGTGTTCTGACTGGTTGATTCCTTAAAACGTAGATAAATGTGTTGTTCTGCACCTCGGTAAAAATAATACGCGCATACGATACTTACTACCTAACCTACTACTTACACCTACATCATCTTACGTAGATTTACGTCGGATTAGACTTGGTCTCAACACATCGTAAAGACTTGTAATCGTGCTAACTCAGGGTTATATCTTTTGCGAAAATCTTTTACAAAGATCTCATTTTGTTCTTCCATAAATCTATACATAACGTATATTCGCCCCCTTCTTGAATATGTGGGTGTAGTTTGGTGTTCGGTTCGCATTCGTGACGTAAACCTAATAGAGAACATTCAGCGGTAGGCTACTAGACTGTTCTGTGGTATTATTCGTCCATCTTATTCGGAGAAACTGAAGTCGGCTAATTTATTGTGTATTGCACGAACTTTAATTAAAAGAAAATAATTTCAGGTGGGTTCAATGACTTCGTTCATCACTAATCGTGTGTTTACACTTTGGAACGACTTAAGTGTGGAAACAGTTAGTGCATCGTATGTAAACATTATTAAAAACTGATTGAATTTGATAATATTAATTTTTCCTTCTTTTATGAGAGACGGGTAATAGAAATGAAAAACTAACTTATTTCAAACTTCCAATTTATAGCGACGTTTCGAAAACTAGTTTTTTTTCTAATTGTAAAACGTGTTTTCTTCATCAGGCTTTTATTGAACATGTTAATTGTTTGTTACATGTTATTGCCGTGTTAGTTAATTGTTGAATTCGTTATTTTAATAATTTATTATAGTTATGCCAATTTTAATTTGTTTTGACGATAAACAGTTCGTTTTTAATATTTGGATACGCTTATTTTATGTTCAATAAAAGCCTGATGAAGAAAACACGTTTTACAATTGGAAAAACTAGTTTTCGAAACGTCGCTATAAATTGGAAGTTTGAAGTAAGTTAGTTTTTATTTCTATTACTCGTCTCTCCTAAAAGAAGGAAAAATTAATATTACTAAATTCAATCATATTTTAGAGGAGAAATAACCGACTAATTAAATTATTAAAAACATAATCGATGAACATTTATTTTCCTAATTATAATTAATTTTCAATTTATTTACTTTGGTGTGTATATTTTTTTGTATTTAGGCTTTAAAAGGAGCAGTCTAATAATAATAATAATGATGGTTGCTAAAAAATCTCCATATTGGCATCCTTACCTTGGAGGCGTTGCGTTGTATAGATATAATTGCTCAAACGGGGATACATAATTTCAAAATATCGAGTACAATATACAATAACATAGAATATACCTAATTGGTGTTCAACAAAAAAACTGGGCTGGGTACGGCTTGGAATTTTCTTTAGCATTTTATATTTTATTGAACAAAGTAGTCAGCTGATACAATATCCAGGATAGAATTCAAGGTACCCAAAGCTGCGTTCTTTTATGCAAGAATCTCAGTTTGTTCTAGTTCACTTCACGGTTACTCATTTATGAGTACGTTCTTTTTTAACGGTAGATTTAAATGCAGATCACTCTTTAATCAGATAAGCTGAAAACTAGATCTAATAGAGTTACAAAATTCATTTGTATAAAAAAGCACCTTAAGAAGACATTTATGAGTGTTTCCGTCAATTTGCAGGTTATATTAATATCAAGTTTTAATGCAAATTTTTACGCCACCTCCCGTTACTTTTGCAGTACTTTTGTGTACACTGTAAAAATAATTAAATCAATTCAATTCCACGGTCTGCCTAGCCCAGTTTTTTATTACAACACAATTATCTATCAAATAGCGGTCAACATGATCGCCTTTTGTAAAACGAAAATTGTAGTCTTGAGAATCGTAATTGTTTTTGATCTTTTTTTCTTTTACTTATTCAAAACATACCTCAAACCTTAAAAAAGATCTCTGTCAAAAAACATCAGTTGTTTCTTATATCTACATGGTTTTCTGAATCAATTTGAAAACTTCTTTGCAAAACTCTCGCAGGTTCTACTATTGCTGAAACATAAACGTATTCCGGGAATGGACTGTATTGAAATTCTTTCTTACAATAGTTGATCAAGTCGAAAGATGTTTTCGTGTTATGTAAATAATTCCTCCTTCCATGGAAATCTTGGTTCGTTAAGGTAGGTTGAAACATATTCACTATAATCTTCTATTCACCTTTGAAATGCACTAGTAACAAAAATTAGCAATTGCAACTTAACATATTTATAGATTTATCTATAAAATTTCTTATTGATTTTACTATATTGTAATAGACCCTCTTTTTAAATCATACTTTGTCTAACGATAATTCGGAGAATTTTAATCGATCTTCTTTCTTTTTCATAATCAATTGGAAGCTTGTAATGGAAAATAACAGAACATTTTACAAAATGTTTAAATGTTTAAAATTGTAACAATTTTGAATGTTCAGGCTAGAATTAATTTGAATTCTATACTGAAGGCATGATTTATAATTATAGGGTTAAAATTTCACAAACCTACTGTAAAATGGGCTGGTTAAAGTTCAATATGATGCTATCGGTTGCAAAAGCAAGATACGTCAGTTTGAAAACTTAACTTTTTTCTCTCTCTATCTCGACCAAGGAGGCAGATATATTGCCAAATCGTTACATAACTCCGGGGTTAAATTTTGTATTAAAAGTTGGATATTTTGAATTTTTTAAGGCTTTTTGTTTGAAAATGTAACGAAGAATTCTTATGTGACGAATGATAAAAGGGTATTGCTGTTAAAAATTGTTATTTGGTGGTTTGGCTTTAAAGAGCAATCTGATATGGTATTAGTCTTTCTCTTTAGTCCCTAAAAAAAGATTTACAGTAAATTTTAGTGGAAAGCGTAAATTAACACTTATTGTTGCAATCAATGAAATGGAAATTTTTGTGAAAATAACGTTTATCGATTGCTTTATTTATCCATATGTATATATTGGACAAAACATAATAACAGCATTTATACAAAGTTCCCAGGCGCACTAATTGTTTAAAATCAACAATTACTTATATTATTTTCCGTATTATTTATTTCAATTGTTTAATAATCCAAGTGTGGTTTTTTATTACTGAATCTCGCATGAAGTTCTTGTGTTGGTTGTGTTAAGTTAAACAATGTAATTTTTTTATATATCAACTGTTAATGATATTTGCGGTTAACGTGTTTAATGCGACAAACTTAAAGACAAGCTGAACGAAACTATTAAGTTACACATTATTAATACCCTTTACTCTCGCAACCACAACAAAACTGAAATAATCAATTTAAGAAATGACGTTGCTTGTAATTTTTATTAGAAGTTGTGTGGTTTCTGAAATTAGCTCGTTTTGTGAGAAGGAACAGCTGTAAAAGCAGAATAATAAAATGTTTATATCTCAGGGAAGATATTTTTAGAGGAATTATACTCTTGTTCACGATTCATTTAAGTTATGGAAGGTAAAAGCTTTTACTATTTAGTTTCATTCGCTGGCTGTAACTACTTTTACATTCAATTTTCATACTAAATTAATATGTAGGTTACGTTAATTTTAAATCAACAAAGTTTGCGGTTTTATTGGTTTATGGAGTATAATAATGGGTGTGGTGGAATTAGATGAACTACACCCTTTATATTTCTACATTATTTGATATTAAAATTTACTTAACATTCCGAGTGACTGAAATTATTTAATTTTAAAAGCGTAATTGTTTTTCACGCAAAGCAAAGTTGGTTTGAATATTTTAGTTCTGTTATTTGCTAATTTAAACAAGAAATTATTTGCTTATCCCCATGCAACTACTTTAATTATTTTTACAAGTGTTTAAAAAAATAATTTTTTTTATGGCAAATGAAAATGTAAATTTTAGTAGTGTTGGATTTTAGTTTTCCTTATTTTATTCCTATTATGTTACTTTTACAACAATATGTTGTTCAGATATTTTAACAACGTTAAAGTTTATCGGAATATCTCGCTGAAATCCATAAATATTTAACATGAATACAAAGAACTAGACTGGCGTATCAAGCATCTAACGGTTATGGACTTGTTAAATATAACAAAAAAAACTTGGCAGTAAATCTTGGAAAACGCTGCAAAAACGAGGCGAAGTGTCTAAAAATGAATACTGTGTAATTTCAAAGTACTTATTTAATAAGAGTTGTAATAGTATTTTACTATCTCTCAAATATGGGGCATTTGTAAGTGTGCCAAGGCAATCGATTTATACTTTAAAATAGTCGAATGCAATGAAATTAAAATTGATTACTTTTTTTAAATTAACACTGAAAATATTAATCTCAATTCTAAAGTTTTAAATCACGAATGTTATTTATTATTGGAATTAATTTCTGCTTACGCAATTGGTTTTTTCGATAAATGTGACATATTAAAGGCATACATTGTGGGTTAGTTTATATTCTATTCTTGTGCTAACTAAAACTTACCGAAGCAAAAAAAATTCTGTCTGGGGGCTTGCCGGTTGACCGTCCGTATATATACACTGTAAACTGCAAAGCCACTACTGTTCCGATTTTTATGTTTTTTCCGTATTTTTTATTTTTTTCCTTTTTTCTTCCAGTCGATTAAGAATAGTTTCCTGATGTCTTCTTCTATCTCTTGGTCGTCCTCTCAGTCGTCTTTTTTTCTGTACAACTCCCATTTAGCTCTCTAGTATTTTTTTCTGTGTCCTATCTGTCTACATTCTTAGATCATGTCCCATCCTTTGTGCCTTTATCATTACGGTTATGCTTGCGTCCTCATACATTTCTTTAAGTTCTCTATTTGTTCTTCTTTCCCATCTTCCTTGTATTTTTTTCCTCCAAAAATCTTTCTGAACACTTTTCTTACCCATATTTCCATACACTGTATGTCTGTATGCGAGTTAAAGGTTATACCCATACCCTTCTTCAGTAGAACTTGGGTTCTGAACAGTAGTCAATGTTTCTCGGAAGAAGCGTATGGGTAGAAGTTTTAACTCGCCCAGCAAATCAATGTAATCGATAAATCCGTAAAAGGATAAACCCGTTTGAGCTTGACTACTGTTCACTCGCCGCACCACTGATTTATAATCACTTCTCGCCACATTTGTTATTAATTGTTATTAAGCGCGTGAATGTTTCATTATCCTTTCCCGATTTCTTCTGTAGTTTCGAGGATCCTCGTAATTACTACTCTGCGTATCTGTATGTCCTTTCTTCTTGGATTGTAACTGTTAAATTATTCCGTTGTTTTTTATCTGACCAAACACGAATTTTGTTTTCTCTTCGTTTTTCTCCAAACCTAAATTATCGACATCTCTTTTCGTTTAGGAAATAATGAAAAATTATTTAAATATTTTATTAAAATTGTTGTTGACGAAATGAATTATTATGCATCCTGATTATGCAGTGTTCCATAACTTTGTCACGAACCGTTTTTGTTTGATAAAAGATAATTTTTTTTGGTACACAAACAAAGATTTTATTAGATGTACGTACGCTAACACAACCTCCCACCCAACTTTATTAAAAATGTAAAATGGCATGTGGTAATATTCCCAAACTACACTTCAGACCGAGTTGCATACATTACCCTATCTTTTGCAAAAAAACAAAAAGCTGAAAATCATTCAAATATATGCACCAACAACCTCATACAACGACTAGGTGGTAGAGCAACTATATGACAGACAGCTCAATAAATGTAACCTCGAGCTGATAATTGACGATTTTAATGCAATAGTTGGCAGAAGAAGGGATAATGAGACCACAGTAGGAATGAAAGGACACGGTAGGAGAAAATCAAAGAGAAGAAATGCTCGTAAGCTTTACTGAATTTCAGAACCTGTTTATAATGAATACTTTCTTCTACAAAAGATCAGCCCAAATGGCACAACAAGAAATGAGATCGACTATATACAACACTCCGAAAAATCACTAGTCGACGATGTAAATGTCTTGATCAAGTTCTGCACTGGCAGTGACCATCGTAGGGTAAGAGCTACAGTAAATCTGAAACACACACCCAAATGGAGGAAAAACAAACAAAACACGCTATCAATTAACATAGATTCACTAAAGCACAAAAATCTAGAATACCGAAGCCAAGTTAAGAAATCACTCCAGAGGGTAAATAAAAGAGATCAGGACGTAAACATGCTAAACGAGCTGCTTACTGAAACCCTGCTAAAAGAAGCCAAAAAATGGGACCAAGAAGACACCGAAGAGAGAAGCTCACTGGGAAACAGTATTAGCAATTGAAAAGCGCCGTAAATTGTATGCCGAAGGGAAATGCGTTACAGAAGAATACAGAAAAACACGCAAGGAGGCTAGAAGAAGAATCAGAAAAGATCTTAACACCCACTACGAAGACTTGGTTGAAAAAGCTATCGAACTAAACAAAGGAATGAAATGCCTGGGGAAAACAGAAAACAAATAAGAAATAGTGTCCTTAAGGAAACAAGACGGGATAGCGACAAGAGTTAGAAGTGAAATCCTACAACTCACTGAAGACTACTACAAAGATCTATACTTTTCAAAGATACAAAGAACTGGTCTCAAAGATGAAGTGAAAATTAGAAATGTTGGTTCTGAACACATGCCTGAAATAAAGCAGGATGAGATTGAAAAATCCTGCCGATCCTGACAAAAATTGTTTAACATGGTACTGGAAGAACAGCAGATACCTCAAGCCTGGAATGAAGCAAACATTTCTATAATTTTCAAAAAAGGAAAGAAAGAAGAACTTAAAAACTACCGACCTATCAGACTTTTGTCGCAAATCTATAAGTTATTTACTAAAGACATATCTAACACACTGCAAGCGAAACTGAATTTCTACCATCCAACCGAACAAGCTGCTTTTTGAAAACGCTACAGCACAAACGACCATATCCTCACTCTAAAAATTCTTATCGAAAGAGCACTCGAATATAACTTTCCCGTACACCTCGGTTTTGTAGGCTTTCGATTCTCTAGAACACTGGGCCATTTTTGACGAAATGAAAAAAGCCAGGATTGACCAAAGATACACAAATTTACTCAAAAACATATACAAAAATACCAAGATACGGACTGACTCTAGAGGTCTATGATTATTGAACTTCCAAGTGTCTACAATACCATCTGTCTTGAAAAAGATTGACCTCTGAATATTTTGTAGAAACCGTTTGTTACGGTAATTTGTTTTACTTTGCCACTTCTTCCGAATTAAGCGTCACATTATTCATGAAATATGATAGTTTTTGCCTCTGGCGACAGGCAACAACTTTGCTCTTGATCAACCTTCATTTTGTCTAATTTTGAGAGGGGAAAAATTGTTTTCACGAATTCTGGTGTGAACTTTGGTCATTTCTTTTCTGATAATTGGTGCGTGTTGACGTGCGCTTTTGGGCTCTTAGAGGTAATTGAATTGTTTCTTCTAATTAATTTATCTATGATATTGTTATTCATTAGTAGGTGTCTAACCATTTTAGATGACTCATTAAGTTCGTACGATAGATGCATCAACGTAAGTTTGATTTTCATTCAAATTCCGTACATCCGCAATATCGTCATTTTGTTGTTGGTGCAATTTTCACTTGGAAGGATTAACACCTGGAGGAAATTTCACCTTCAATATTTACTTTCTAATTCTCGTTATCACTGGACGACTCGCCTGCTGAGTGCAATATTTCTCGAAGGATGTACGCCCGATACCTCTAATCCTTAATAAATCCCTGGGATGACTTTACGGATTTGGCTCGTTATCTTATCATATGTCAAATCAAATCTAATCCGCACCATGCATGGTGATGCAAACCCGAGTGCTAACCATACTCTATGAAGAAGTTGTGCTCGGTATCTAATTACAGAGAAGTGATTAGATTTTATCGCATCAATATTTTTGATTAAATTTACTGCTCTTAATGCGAATGTCATGCACGTACGATACGTTTTTGATTTTGGGGTTCAATTCTTTCGCGTTCGGAAAGAAACATTGGGTACTGTGTGTAAACTGGGTTTTAAAATTATTTTGTTTATAGCTTAGTTACTTATATTAATTCTACGGACGTACAAATTTTAAATTAAAACTCAAAAAGTTTATGTGTGAAACTAGGGAAAAGTTTATGTAATTGTTTTAACTTCTCAAAAACTTGAATTGTTTGCCCACTTCATTACCTACTTTAAAACATAATTTAAGTTTGTTGTAATTATGGTCTCTAACAAACAACAGTTTTTGATAATTTTGACATTTACACGTGAAAGTTCTGTAAAGTACTTAATGTAATAAACTTTTGTTGCGCTTAAAGTAATTTATTTTTGTTAATGAAGGTAGTTGTTCAACAGGTGTTTTAATATAAAAATTAATTGGATAAGCTTACTAACTCGGAATGTAACGTGAGACAATTTTTTTTCTATTCGGCAAACCAATTGGTATTTTTTAAGTTGAAGTAGGTAATGTTTTCTATTAAGCTTGAGAGATTGATTTTGAGTCAGTAATTAGGTAGTCTATTTAGAACTGGAAACGATGAAAGTTTTGTTAATAAGTTCAGTGTATCAGGTCATTATTGCATAATTATGTGGAGATGATACCAAATACATATAAAGTAAAATTCGTGCAGGGTTTTTGAATTTACATTTTTGTGTAATATGCGCAACAGGTAATTACCTACAATCGTGGCCGATTGACAAAATGTGTTCGCCCTTTATTATTTACACTTTTAATTGTTAAACGCAAGCGGTTGTTTGCGTTAAAAAAAATATTTATCAAAATGTCAATTTGTTTCTGTTGTTCTGTAAAAACTGACGATTGCCAATAATAAATAGAATTTAATTTTGATTGACACCTTACTGAAAGTGATTGATTGTAATTTGTTGTGGAAGCGTACAATTTTACGATAATTATACTAACTTAGTCTAATTAAATCAGTCGGTAACGGTTGTAGTATTTAAAATTAATCTCTTTAATTCCTTGTACTTTGATTTATTATCAGTATAACCGCGCTTTAACCTTTGAAAAAGACGTCTCCCACTGAGCCAAGTATGTGATTTACAATAATTGTTTGTTTTATGACTATTTGCGCAGATATTTTATTTTTTTCTAATTTCGTTGTAAAAATTTTAATTGCTAGTAACCATAAATTAGTATATTTTTTATTGATCGTAGTTAATACAACCCGTTCCCGATTTTTTAATAAACGGTAAAAGGCGGATATACGCGTTTATTCCGTCCACGTTCGTTTATTGTAGTTTGGTCATTACGGTTGTACAAAATTAACTACTCATTTTGCGAACTAATCCGTCGAATTAGATTCGGTTGCAAAACAATTTTCAATTTGTTAAGGAATTTTATTCGGTGTTTTCAGCTTAATTAAGTTTTATAGGTGGCACAATGTTTTCAATGATAACAAGTTAGGGTTGTCCTGCAGTTAGTGCTGATTGTATTGTGGTATAGTTTTAAACGAAATACGATTTTCCGCTGTTAACTTTTTGACTATTGCAAACAAGTTTTTTTAGAAATCTCTTGAGATATGTAGTGTCACGGTTTTTCCTTTGTTTATTTATGATGTTCCGTATTTCGTATTTTTTTTAGTTGTAAAACCAACAAATCGATTCATCAGATGCAGAGCGTATATACAGAGTGGCCCATTAGTGGGAGGAAGATGGATATCTCGGAAAATATTGGGGTTAGAAAAACTTACGCAATGAAAGCAATGAGCTGCACATTTAAAATTATTTTTGTTTATACAGAGTGTTCTATAAAAGTGCAACATACCAAAGTTATGGAACCACCCATTTTTTATTACAAATTTGGATTTCTTGGGAAATTTTAATGTAACTTTATGCATTATACATAGTGTCAGTTATCCTGGATTTTATCCGACTGCGATTTCGTAGCTTTCATATGCATTATATGTGCTAACTAAAGCTAGTTGTTCACCTTTCTAACCTTGTTAAGTTTTGAGCAATCAATTATTTAAATTGAACTCCCTAAATTCATGGATAACTTGATTTTTTCAAATGGCACTACCAAATTTTTTATGTGCCGTTGAACGTGGAATTGAATAAGGTTGTAGGTATCTAACTTAAGGTTTTTGCGGATTTTTTAAGTAATAGTTAGATACCTACAATCTTATCATTAGAAAGCTTATGGGATTCTACGTTCAACGGCACATAAAAAATTACGTGGTGCCATTTCAAAAAATCAAGTTATCCATGAATTTAGGGAGTTCAATTTAAATAAATGATTACTTAAAACCCAGCGAGGTTGGAAAGGTGAACAACTAGCTGTAGTTAGCACATGTAATGCATATTAAAGCTGCGAAATCGCAGTTGGATAAATTTCAGGATAACTAAGTTATTTAATTTTTTCGAAACGTCAACTTTTCCGAAAAAGTGAAATAATGCGAAAACCCTCTATTTTAGACACTATGTTTAATGCATAAAGTCACATTAGAATTTCCCAATGAATGCAAATTTGTAATAACAAATGGATGGTTCTATTTAAAAAAACATAACTTTGGTATGTCGCACTTTAATGGAACACCATGTATAAACGAAAATAATTTTAAAATGTGCAGCTCATTGATTTGCACAACTTTCATCGCAAAAGTTTTTTGTAGCTCCAATATTTTCCGAGATATCCACCTTCCTCACATTAATGGGCCACCCTATATTAAAAATTCTTATTAAAAAATTGAGGTTGAGGATTCGACGTCATTTTAAAAGTGCCATTATATGAATTTTAGAGCATATACAATAAAAATGACAGAAAGTATTGTCATAACGTTTTAATTATCGACATACTTTTGATCTAAATGTGGTAGTAATATATTTCTTCAAATATATTTAGAATTATATAAATATTAAAAAACAATAACATTATTAAAATATCAAATACTTTTGTCACAATGTTCATGTCTATACCGTGAATAATATCATGCATATATTACAATGAAATAATACTATTTATTGGAAATAAGGTGGCACAAATAAGGCGATTTTACTATTTGTTTATCACCGAGGGATAAGTTATAGCATATTGCATTAATTTTAGTTTTGTAATGAGTATGGTAATAAAAGTATTAAACCACTAGTGCAGTAATGAAATTGATGTCTCAAAATTTCAAGTATTTATTCTTAGAAATATTACAACTACTAAAATTATATAAATGTTTGGCCGTTTTCTCTTCTGTACTTATGGAAGATGAACTGGGTCCCGGGGCGGTAGCATCAAATTTTTCCAGTGCAACTGCTTCATTGTCCCTCAAATGAAGAGTAAACTCATTAACATTAGGCAACCTCAAATACTCTGCAATTATTTTTGACAATATTCCGATCGTTTTTATCCAAATAGGTTAAACCGTGCACCCAGCATTCCTCTATCCTAGGAGAAAACGGTCATTGGAACAAGTTTCAAGACGCAGGCGCACGTAATGTCTGACATACCATCAATATTTTCAACCGTTATAAAAAATTCTCAACTTGTATTGGTTTTGCTATCCGGAATCACCACTCTAAAACATCGTCCTTTATTTATAACATAACTGGTCCTCATAAATGTTAACTCATCTCTTCTTTCGATTTAATTAAACTGTCGTTACTGATTCGATGGAATTATGGGTAGTCCGTTCAAAGCACTTGCATTATATTTGGTTGGCGTTTTTGAAGTAGCAATCATAAAAGCAACGTCATGTTTTACTAATAAATCTGTATGTATAAACATATTTACTATTAATTATGGCATTATTTCTTTACGATTATACAATTTTCCGTTTACGTATGTATGTTGTTTTAATACAATACTGCGAACCATATGATTGATAACAATCAACTTTCATGGAATTGTTCGCGATTGTCGATTTCGTTTGCTTTCTGATGTAATTGATGAATGGTATTACATGGTTTGATTGTGAACTGCAATAGACCATCAGGCACTTGGGTTTTTGGCCATTTTTCATCTGCTGTAAGTAAGCTAAGTACCGTCAGTCCTTTAAGTCGTATGGTTCATTTACATCCACCGCTTGTTGTCTGAGTTACGTTCTGATCGTATCGAAGCAAGTGAGGGCAAGATATCCGGCATTATGATTTATATAGAATTGTACGTTTAAAACTATAAGTAGTTGCGTCAAGATTTGTTCGGTTATATTTTAAGTTTTCTCTGTTTTACTTAAAAAACAAAGAGTGGCGTCCAACTTTTATTTTTGGATTTGATTTTCTATAAAGATTTTTATGTATGTACAAGTTTGAACGTTTCGATACAATTCCTTCGATCCTAATTACAAATTTGTGTATAATCTCTTGTTCTTGTGTAAATTTGTGTGTGAAATTAAATGTTTTATTTGAGCTAGCTGGTGCAATTGTTTGTTTTGTGTTACCTACATAAAAAAAGGAACTTTGATTTTTGTTTTACAATGCTAACTGTATAAGTTCTAAATAATAGCATTGTGACACACTCAGTTTAGGTGCTATGGATGAGTCTGCAATTATCACCGATTATCTGAAATCTTTAATGTTTATTGTATACTATTTTTTTTCTGATATCTAAGCAAAAAATTTTTAGATTTTTTTTGAAATTTGGAATATAGGTGTATTTATAAAAGCAGAGAACTGATTATAATTTGGGCATATTCCGTCGAGCAAAATATTTTCCAAACTGTTCTTTTACACATTTTTTTTTCAAATAAAATTAGTTTGTCTTCTAATTTTTTTTTTACTGTCGATTACTGCACGAAGTGGTGTGGAGTTTCTTCAGGCCGGTTACCAATTATTTGAGTTTTTTCAATCTACCATTTTATTGAAAAACCTCAATTAACTGGTCACCGACTTGATGAAGCACTCACTTCGTGGAGCGAAACGTCGTCCAAACCAATACCCGAGTTTTCGTTAACCACAAATTCGCACTTTCCATAAAGGGTCCAGGGGCCTCAATACGTTCCTGGCTACAATCACTCATATATTACGGAAGGGGAAAAATTACACCATTATTATACACAACATTTGTTTCAACAACTCTTTGATTACTTGTTTAATACGTTCACAGTTCTGTATCATCATGTACCAAAAGCACGTCCACGATCCACATATGGTTCAGAAAGATTCGGATAGAAGTTGCTTGATTAAACGTAGATGTGGCAGTATGAATTATTGTTTCCTAATGTTAGAAACCTATATTTTGATATAAACATTGGAATTATGTTTACGATAAAAGAACTTCTGACGATATAAAGTGTATGTAAAAGATAGTAAAATTAAATTATATACTAATGGTATTTTGCAAACAAAAAAATTTAGAAAACTTTATTGTAAACAAGTCATGTTGTATTCACATTTTTGGTCCTTTTTGATGCTTCTGTTAACGAGAAATTCTCTGGCAATCCTACATAGCATCCGTGGAATATTTTCTTGGTAGTTCTTTTTAGTTTATGCTGTATTTTTATTAACCACTATGTTCGTATTCAATTTATTTGAAGTTAGATACGACCTATATGTGTCACTCAAGTGATAGGATTAATAATATTAATAAGATAACGTCCTACGACTCATACGTGAGGCATAAAATTTTAAACTTTACATTATTTTATATACTATTTTACAATTTGTTGTAGGGGGCGACACGTGAATGATTCCTGATAATGAAATCGACTTGTAACTTTTTTGACAAAACTTTTAGTGAATTTGATTAGAGAATATGACGTTAAACATCACTTCTACACAATATTGGTACTCCTGTTTAAATACGATAATTTCATCTGTTTTCAAGACGCACGCAGTTGAAGAATTCGTATTATCAGAAGGATTTCAAATATTACTTCATTTGTTAAGAGTGTGTATTCGGCCGTCAGATAATTATGCCTCTATGTTGATTTTGATAAGAATTGATAAATTTACAGTGAAATTATTAACAAAAAATTTTTAAAAAAATTAATTTAACGCCTTTCTTCTTTTTCTTCAGCAATATTTTATTAAGGCATATTGGGTCATATGGTCTTTTTTGGTCTAAATAACCCACCTTTAGCGTATTTCCCAATAGTTATGAATCACGACACTACGAATTGTTCAATTGGGTTTTTCTCGGAAACAGATGAAATTATCGTATATAAATAGGAGTACCAATATTGTGTAGAAATGATGTTTACATTATATTCTCTAATCAAAATCACTAAAAAGTTTTGTCAAAAAAAAGTTACCAGTCGATTTCATCATCAAGAATCATTCACGTGGCCCTATAGTAAATTGTAAAATAGTACATAAAATAATGTTCTTGGTCTAAAGTTATGCCTCTCTACTGATTTTGATAAGAATTGACAAAAGTCCAAATTTACAAACCTACATCAAAACGTACCTGATTGATAAATTCTACTTCAAATTAATGAAACCCTAGCTTTCTCTATTTGCCTACGAGGTATTCTGTGGACCGATACATATATACATTAAGAGTTAACACCAAAGTTAAATGAGCTTAACTACGTTAAATAAGTATTTTTCACTATTTGTTAAATCTAAATAATTCACGAAGGTCAGGTTACTTTTTTTCTGGTTTAGTTTTTTGTAACATGCAACTACAGTAACATTTAATACTCAGTGAAGGATATAGAGAATAGTAAATAGTATTTGATAAATTAATGGCTTCTCGTGTTTGTTATAATTTTTTTGTAAAATGCAATTATAGGTGTTTATTGAAATATTTTTATAGTCTGTATACTATTGGCGCGGAGTAATAAATCATAATTGCTTGAAATAATTCTTTATTTTCTTGTGAAAGCGGTACTTCTACGGTTAAGTAAAAACCAATAAATTCTAACCAAAATACGATCATTGTGCCGCTCTTGCAGCATATCAACCCATCTAGGGTCTGAGAACAATAGTTTAATCTGTGTAAACACGTTGCCATCAGCCCAGGTACTGACGAAACGAGAGTCATAGCCGTAGATGTGGGTATTATACCAAGATACAAAATAATGGTATATAATACGTAAGAAGTAAAATTTGTAATGTGATCTACTATACAAATAAAATAAATAACATATAAATAATATATGACATAAATATAAAATAAAATAGTAACGCAGATATCGTCAGTACATTTATTACAATTACAATTAATTTGCGGGGACCGATTTTTTACGCTAAGGAATAATTGTGTTAAAATTACTTTATTTAGCTATATCGATTCTTAATTGTAATAATAAAAAACAAACCACATAATAGTAAATAATTTTTGAAATATTCCACAGTTTAATAAGATACAAATAGATTCATAACTTTTGTAAAAACTCAGTATACGTACCTATATAAAATTAAAATTTAAAATAGACAAATTCAGAAACGACACATTTGTCATTTATCGATTTTAGAGTTTAATTTTATATTCAAATACTGTGTTTTACAAAAGTTTTGTATCTATTTATATCTTATTAAACGGTGGAATATTGCTGAATTAAATTATTTACTATGAAAAATAGATTCCACAAAGTAAGGATTGAAACAATAAAAAGAAACCACATAATAATTCATATCAAGGTAGATTTTACTATTATAATATATTTACCTACTAAAAATATGATTTTCTGTATAAGCACGTTGTCATCAGCCCAGTACTGACGAAACGAGAATCATAGCCGTAGATGTGGGTATTATACCAAGATACAAAATAATGGTATATAATACGTAACAGTAAAATTTGTAATGTGATCTACTATACAAATAAATAATAACATAAAACCACATAATAATTCATATCAAGGTAGATTTTACTATTATAATATATTTACCTACTAAAATATGATTTTCCAAACGTATCAGGTACCTTCGCCACTGCAATACGGGAGATTCGATAATTCTGACAGGTTTATTACTCCGCGCCAATAGTATACTGAGTATAGTTTGACCCATGTTGTTAGTAGATCGTTTTTTGTTATATATACACTGTAGCTGATGTCAGATAAAAGTAATAAGATATTTATGGTTCAAGGAAACCCACGTGTCACAATTCGATGTATTAGCTTGGTCATACAATTTGTAGGGTCTTCAATTTGTTTGTTAAAATTGATGAATTATTTCACAAATTTTTGTGGTTTCACGCACCTTACTTACTGGACACAATCCCATCAATCTGAAGTATAGGTTACCGTTAGATAAACTAAATTTTTTCTTTCCTTTTATTGCAAAACGCTTTTAACTTTAACTTGAAGTAGAGTATTGTAAAGCAGAATGATAAATATCTCTCTTCGAACCTCGTTTTAGTGAAGGTACAGATTTAATATTTGCCGATTTGTGGTCCTTCTACGAAATTATAAACACACATGGTAATTATGTAATAAATTTTATTTGGAAATTTAATTGAATTGATACGAATTAAATTTGACTGAAAAAGGGATTAAACTTTTATGTACAAGATTGTGTATTTCAATGTTTAAACGTGATTAGAATATGATTAATCGATAGATATCTGGGTTTTACGAAGGTCGGTCTTAACATAATTATTAAGTTACTTATAGTAATATGATTAGTTGTAGTTCAGCAATTTAACTAAATTATTAGTTGTCTAAAGAAATTTAGAACTTCTGCAAGAGTTGACGTGTTACAGTACGTAAACTTACGCAAAAACATTATTTGGAAACTGATAGTTAGAAATGTTGAACCTGGCTGAGTGATTACTTGCATATAACATCTAGTTAAAAGCTTTGTAGTTTTAAATGTAAATTTGAAATATTAAGAGAATGAATCTGTCGCATTTCGCAAATATTAAAACAGGACAAAAAAAATGAAAAAAAATTGTTTTATTGTGTGTTAGAATGTTACTTCCTAATATATGCACAGATAAGGTTAACATTAGGAGTCAACAAATTGACCTCAAATCCGTTCGAAAAGGGTTACATTTCTCTTGTGCTTGAGCTTCTATCGCACACAGTATAAATAAATTATTGTATAAAGTTTCATCCGTCTTTAGAGGTAGTTTTTTTTTTGTTTTTGATGATGAAATAGGAATAATGTTCTTAGCCACAGAGCGATATGTAAATTTCTGAAGGAGATGGGGGTTTCTGACGATTTTTTTTACTTTATACAATGACTTAAATAAGTTAGTATTTTATGATTACGCAAAAAAACATACGTACATAAATTAGTAAACACGATTTAAAGCAATTTTATTCAATTAACAGTTGTTTAGTTTTAGTAAAGTTTTGTTCATAATATTTTTTGTACGAGTAATTGCCATTAACGATCTTTATTTAAGAAAATCTGTAATTATATTAAAGGTATATACAATAAATTAAAGTTTGAGGATTTACCAAAACATTCATGTACGCAATGGAATCACGTTTGGCATACCTATATCTAGTGTTAATATATAAGGGGGTCATTCTGCATGAAATATAATTACAGTTTACTATATAAACGTATGACCGCAAATGCATCGTTTTCACGGGGTGTTAAAGCTTTTCTTAAAAATGACGTTTTATTTATTGCTCTGAAATCGGTCGAGATATATATATGAAATTTGGTAGTTAAGGATTTTATGTTCATTATGATTATTGTCGCGCGTACGGGTTTAAATTTTTTTAGAGAAAAAAATGGTACGCCACTGAGATATTCCAAATTAAAAATAATTTTTGAATTTCTTGTTCATTTTGTGACAAACAATTTCTCCTGCCTTTTTTCCGTATGGAGCGCCGTTTTTATGCAAAAAAAAAACTATAACACCTTACGTAAAAATGCAGGAGAGATTTTTTGTCACGAATTGAACTAGAAATACAAAAATGATTTTTAATTTTGAATATCTCAGTGGCATATCATTTTTGTAGTTAAACAAATTTAAATTATTACCCGTATGCACGCCAATGATTATTATGAACATAAAATTCTTCTACCTCTTAAAATCTACCAAATTCAATATACATATCTTGACCGCTTTCAGAGCAATAAATAAATCGTCAGTTATACTCAGTTTTAAAGAAAAACTTAAACACCCCTTATCTCTGAAAACGAAGCATTTGCGTACATAACGTTATACAGGGTATCCCAACGAAAACTTGACCCCTCTATAATGTGAAAACTATAGAGTATTTCGAAATTCGCCGAGACACGTCGATTTTTGTATGACACTACCCCATTTGTGGCACATCATTTTAAAACCCTTTTTATTGCAAATACAATGACACTTCGTTTTTATAAATCGGTTGAGATTTGACTGAATTATTGGTACAAACGAAAAGTTAATAAACCCAAATACTCGCCACTAAACAGTTTTTTATCGGTTACACATTACTTACATATTTTTATTCAAATGTCTATCAGTTTACAAAGGAAGTCAGAAATGAAAGAAAAAAGCTGAAGCAAATAATAGTCAGATTTATTTGATGAATTGCTCAAAATGACCCCCGTTAGCTTGCAAACAATAATACAGTCTGTTTTCAAATTCTTTTCGAACATTATTGAAGGCATCCGCAGTTATTAATTGGCATTCTTCTACAATTCTCTGACGTAACACTTGTAATGTTTCAGGCTCGTGATTTTAAATGGCCCCACAAAAAAAAGTCTAAAGGGGATAGATCCGGAGATCTTGGTGGCCATTCGACGGGACCTCTTCTGCCAATCCAATGTCCCGGGAAATGGTTGTTCAGAAATTGTCGCACAGCCACAGTATAATGCGGGGGCGCACCATCTTGCTGGAAGGTTATTTCATTTTCTAGTAAATTGTCGTCACTTTCTAAAATCTCTGTTATCCTAGGATCAATTGTATCTTCTGATAATTCTAGATAAATGTTTCCATTGAGATTACCTTGAATGAAAAATGGTCCAACAATATGGCAATATGGTCGCCTAAAATTCCAGCCCAAACATTTAATTTTTGAGAAGTCTGAGTATGAAATTCCCTAATTAAATGAGAATTAACATCACTCTAATAACGACAATTGTGTCTATTTACTTCGCCATTTAACATAATGTAACTCTTAAACCAGCATCATCTTAAATGGATGAAACTTATATTTTTTCAAAATTCGATGAACACTGGAACGGGATACGCCGGAAGCTTGAGATACAGTTGTAATCGATTGCTTATTGTTCATCTGTACATGACCCAAAACTGCCACTTCAAGTGCTTCATTTCGAACTGAACCAATTACTTCACGTTTCTTGTTTAAAAGCGAATCCGTTGAAACGAACTTGTCAATCAGTTGTTTAACGTATTGGGGGCTTACATTTTTTTCAGGATGATTTGCGTTAAAAATTCGTGCTGTAGCTTGAGCGCAATCATAATTTCGATAATAAATTGCAACAATTTCTACTCTTTCCGCGACTAAATAAACCATTTTTAAAACACGTTAAAACTTTCAAGATCAAGCTGAAATTAACGATTTTTGGTCACAAGCAAAAACGGCGACTTTTTGTGACAGTGTTTTGTTATTCAGAGAAGATCTGATTTTCTATAGACTTTATTATAAACAAAAAAACAATTAGTATCTGACTTATTATTTGCTTCAGCTTTTTGTCCTCTTTCTGATTTTTATTGTGAACTGATAGACACATCAACAAAATAGGTAAATGTGGTGGTGTGTAGTCGATAAAAAACTTATGAGTGGCGAGTATTCCCGTAGAAACTATTCGTTTGTACCAATAATTCAGTCAAATCTCAACCGATTTCTAAAAACAAAGTGTCATTGTATTTGCAATGAAAAGGGCTTTAAAATGATATGCCACAAGGGGGTAGTCTCGTTTGAAATTTTAAATTCGGGGTTACTAGGCTTTAGGGGGATGAACATATCGAATTGGCTTGACTGTCAAAAAGGCTCCCCTTAAGAACAAAAATCAACGTGTCTCGGCGAATTTTGAAATATTTTTTAGTTTTCACGTTATAGGGGGGGTCAAGTTTTCGTTGGGATATGCTGTATAGTAAACTGTACTTATTTTTCATGCAGAATGACTCCCTAAAGTTTGTCGCAGTTATTTACTAACACCCTGTATATTTTTCTTATTTCAAAATGCACCCTGATTATTTTATTTTATTAAAAGACACTTTAATAAAGAAAGATACATATCTAGCAACATGACTGTTCGATTTAATCTGTAAGCTTATTTAGTGGAGAGATTTTAGAACCTGAAACATTGGAAGAGTTTTGAATGGTGTTCCAGTAAGTTTTTATACCTTTAAAAAGAAAATGTCAATAATTTTAATTTCAGCGACACTTGTGAAGAAAAATAAGATTTGAAACTTCGCTAGAATAAAATTACAAAACCAATTTTTCGAGTAATTGCAATTAAAGAAAGAACAACATATTAACTAGAAAAACAAGGGTAGCTGTGTATATAAAATAATAATTTATTATGGAAATAATTTTTTAAGTATTTCATCGTATTGGGCCGATTAATTATTTGGTTTTCTATGAGGGTGTCATCAGCATGTAACTGAATTTATTATAGTGAGGGGTGGCATACTTTTAAACACATACATTTAAGTGTTGTACAGTATCTCAAATTTTTTTTGCAGTTTATTGGAAGGCGAAGAAAATATTTATGTAATTTAATAAAATGGCTAAACTAGTCCCTACGTTTTAATGCAACGTGCATTAAAATATTTAGCATCACACGAACTTAACTTACAAGGTCAATTTATATGTGGTTTCTTTGTTATGTATTTAACTCTTATTAATTAGTTACGTATTATAGATTGTGCCTGTTGCCTATCCGTGTGTTGTATTTGGGGTGACGCATTTTCGCGCCTTGAATACATAACTCAAACAGTTGTCCAGGTTGGCATAGCGCATTTTCGTGTGTCAACTTGGCCATTCCTTTCTTCTTTTTCCTATCCGTGTGTTGTGTTTGGGGTGACGCATTTTCGCGCCTTAAATACACTACTCAAGCAATTGCCCGAGTCGATATAGCGCATTTTCGTGTGTCGACTCGGTCACTCACAGTACCTACCGTATCACTTAACCGACCGCCGCTTTGCTTACATTACCGAAACCCTCACCCCTATAACCGTCAAATCCGCTGACTGCTTTTGGGTTGCCTGGCATGTGCTTACTTTACTAAATGCTGTCTTGTGTTGTTTCATGTTAAATAAAGAAGTCTTGAGTTTTAGTGTATTCTCTTTATTTCTCCGAACTGCTTCCCGAAGACGATCAGACCTCTGGAATTTTTTAACATCCATTGTAGCTGCTCGACAAGCAAACGGAGAGTAATCAAATCTGGCGCCCGAGATCCGTCCGCTTTTATTATTTACAGGAACTAAACCGAATTGGGAAGCAAGCGTCACAAATGTTCCAAAACATGAGTTGTGTTTCTTTATATTTTTTTGGGAACCAAAATAAATAAACTCTTAAATCGTTAAAAGATGATTAACAGTTATAATGTAATGTAATACCGGATATCTGCTTAAATTTTGGGCGTAATGTGAATAGTCAAAATTAACCTACATAGATTTTCTATTCTTTCAATATTTATAAAAATATTGATTTTATACCTTTTTTTTCTTTCATGTCGAGGTGCACTTTCGTTAGTGTTGGGTGATGTGGAGTTCAGCGCAAAAGTTTGTTATAAATTCAAAGTGGATTTTTGGTAACTTTTCACTATATAAAACCTCTATATGGCGAATTTTCATTCTTCTCAACCTTGTACCGTGTTGTTTTACACAAATAGAGCCGACGACGACGTGTCGACATGTAAGTTATGTTTGCCTGAGCTGCATATCCTCCCCCCATTTACAAATTTTTGTAACACGAACGTTTGTTCTCTCAACCTTGATAAGACAAACCCCGATTACACGAAACCCTTAGTAACACGATTTTTTTCCCACTTAGATTACACTGCCTTTATTGATTTGAATAAAACATACAAAACGAGTTCGGAAATTAATTTTATTTATTTTAAATTTCCCTTAATTAAAATACTCCAACAAACGAAAAACTATTTAATTTACGATTTTAAAAAGATTCAATAAAATTAATTAAAAACACAAATTGTGAATGCGGTTTACATTTGAAAAAATGAATAATGCAGTTTTTAACAATTTGCTTATATTTTTTTCATGCACTCGTTTGAAATTTTGTTCGTTTCGCATTAAAAAAAAATACAATTTTTTTGTGTTGTTTGCGACACTCATATGCAATGATCATATCTCATATTGTACGAATGCATCTGCATGTTGTCGAGATAAATCTGGAATCCAATTTAAAACGTTATTGACGTCATGGACTTCGGGCCGGAAAAATGTTGATTTTCATCTCGTGCAATACAGTAAAAATACCCTACATTGAAATTTATTCTCTGCATTCTCCGTATGGATGCAAATTTGCATCAACGACTGCGACGCTTTTAAATTTACGCGTATCATCTTTTGATCTCCATTCGGTTTTCAAACTTCAGCAATGCATTAAAATAAGTGATTTTAAAACGTGCGTTTTGACGCGAAACTTCTCATTTTTCTATAAAATAATAGTTTTCTTTTATATCCTATTACGGTATTTCTCTTACTGTTCTTCATCGAATCGAATGTATATGTGAAAAAAAGAAGTTTCATATAAAAATTTAAATCAATGATAAACAGACTTACAGGAACAACAATAAGCGAATAGTCTGCGGAAATTAATCTTTAGCTCTGTTTCTTATCGTTTCAATAGGTTGAGGTCCTTTTTTATGATTACTTCCTTGTTGTAACTTTAAATATATTTGCTTAATTTGCTCTTAATTGTCAGTTCAATCGAATTGAGGATTAAACCCATTAAAATAGTTTTATGTTGACTGTTGCATGTGTTCGTTTAAATTTTGTGTTAAGGGTGGACGTGTATAGGATTACAGAGCAGATGTGCTAATCACCACTACACGTTGTGGATATTTACTAACTACGGCCGAGTTTAATGACATTAATAAGGGAGCAATAACGTTAATGATTGCATTGACGAGGTTTCCGCAATATAAACCAGATTTTTATTGTTTTTTACTGTCATCAATTATTCTAAATGAGGTTACTTAATCACCCATAATTTATTTTAAAAATTATACAGAAACGGGTTTATGGAAAATTAATGAATGTGAATCTTAAGTTCTCTTATAAAAGCATTCACATCACTAATGAAAATCAATTGTCGGTTGTTGTAGTTCACATTACATATGAAATGTCTTAAGGGGTTGAAACTTGTCTATGTCGGGAAAGTAGTCATGTTCAAGGAGATTTTATCACTTGAAAGAATTTGAATAATTTCTCTACAAGCAATAGAAAATCGTAAAGAAAAGTCAGTTCACCTAATTTAGTACGATTTAATTCGGTTTAAAGGAAAAATTAAATATTTTCTGTATTTATTTTCAAATACATATTTTGTATTAATTTACAACAACAAACTAATCTATCTTTTTTTTTTAATTTTAACGCGTTTACAACCACCAGCATTATTGAAAAAACAAAATTTTCTTCCTAAAAAAAGTTTAAATCGATAATTACTAGCGAGGTTAAACAAATTACAAAAGAGGGAAGTGATCATAACCAATAACGAATATTGGTACAAGGTAGGTAATCTCATTTAAAATTATTATCAACTCGAGAATGAATTTGAAAAGTTTTATATAAAAATACTTTTCTTTTTCGTTGTTGAATATTCGTGATATTTAAATTAAAGTCAGTTTATTGAGCATTATTATTATTAACACTGCGCTTTTTCGTTCAACTTGGAAATGAAATTTAAAACAGCCAAGCCATTACTCGAAAAGTTAGTTGCAAAATGTAATTTCTGTTTTATATCCGTTCTAAGACTACTTAATTTATATATATTTTCGTTTCGAGTTTCGCAATGGGTGTTTAAAGCTTATGCCTATGTTTTGTGCATCCTGGTGGCTCATTAGCAAGTCAAACGGCGTTTCCCTACCAGTTTTCATCGTCTGTTAATTCTTATCCTTTCTAGCTCTACAATTACAAATTAACACGGTTAAGAAGATATCTACGTTCTTATTTTGAATCCCCTTTTAAGGTACTTGCGTTTATACCATTGTTTGAGTTCTAAAGTAACTGGAGGTGTTTTGTATAGTGTTTGTTTAGTGATATTAATTAAGTTAATGCAGTACTTCGACGTTACTTTGTCCAGATTCTTTCTTTTGTTTTATCAATCTCGCAAAGTTATGTAATTAGCGAAACATTTATTAACTTGCGCATACTTTTAATTAAAAACGTTTTAACCGAACTCACTAATTAATTTTTTTGATATAGTTTTGTCTCGAACACTATTAAGCTGTTAATTATTTTAAATATGCACTTTGAAACTTTTTGAACTTCTAAAGGTGCAATAAAAAGTATATGCATTTGGTATTAACATTTATAGTCAATGGTATTATAATGATTTGTACTTTTAGTGTGTGACAAGTTTTCCACATTATTTACTCAATAAGATTGAACACTGCGAAGAAATTGTCACGGTGAATGATTTCTTGGCTACCTTTTGCCTTTGCACGCATAACATTTCAAAGTAATGCATTACTTAATCGAAAAATCTTGTCGAAGTCGTTCGGATAATATATTGCGTATACGATAATTTAAAATTAACTTGAATTTTCAATTTTTGTTATTGTAAATTTGTGTTACTTTAAAATATTGCATTTAGTGTTTGATGCGTAAAGAGTGACACATTTTACAATGTTTCTTCTTGTCGAAAGAAATCTCCTTTGACATTTCACCTTTTTTTTTAACATAGTTTGCTATGTTATGTTGTATTTTATATAGAAAACTCGATAAAAATATCTTACATTTTCAATTTCTTTTACATTTTCCACTTAAATTTTAAAGTCACGTCCATTTTGTGTAAATTTGTTTTCTATAACTTGTACGTGTGAAGCTTTCTCTATGTCTTTGGCAGTTTATTTACCGCATTGAAGGTAATTTATTTTCAGTTATCGAATTCTTCGTTTTTATACGTTTTTATTTAGCTTCACCTGTATATATGGCAGTCTTTTGGCGGAATATTTCAAATTAGGTGACGTTCGCTCACTTTCAGACCTCATTTGAAATGTTGTGCACGTATTAAGAATCGATGACAATACAATCATTTAAACTTTAAAATCATGTTCAGGATCATCAGAATAAAACAAGCTTACATTGCCGGGATGAATAAAAGAACTGCTTATTTAGCTTAAAAATTTTTCGAAAATTTGACTGGACTTGTAAAATTTTTTTAAAATTTTTTTCGGGAGCCGATTTGACCACTTTGCCGATGAGATAGACAAAAAATGATCGAAGCAAAAATGTCTTAGATTTTGATGTTCTATAGGAATCCGAAAGAAAATGTCAACAGGAAAAAGCTACGGACATCCAGACAGACAGACTTTGTGAATTCATAAGATGAACTTTTGTTCATCGAAAATACGACTAGGTACACATTACACATATGATTTTTATTTTTACTGTAGTTCCCATAATTAGAATTATTGAGAACATATTTTTCACTTATTTAAAGGGACTCTTGTCATCATCCTATTTATTGCAGTTTTTCAATTTTGTATCAATTTTGAATCAAATAAACTCAAATAATCTCCTTCAAAAAGTGTAGCTCAATGTATCATTCTAAAAACAAAAACAGGGACACCTTGTGTAGAATCAAGGTGTCCCTGTTTTCGTTTTCAGAATGATACATTGAGCATATTTACTTTAAAGATTATTAACCCTGGGCTTCCTTCATTATTGACAATTTAACATAGAATAGGGTTAACAGTTCAAGTAAACTTTCATGTATCGATATAATTGTTCTCTTGTATTCAATCCTACCGGGAAGTATTTTTTGTTTTTAGATTTTTCAAGAATTTCTCTACATCGAGTCTCAATTTCATTCTCACTGTTTTAAGCATGTTGCGTAATAAATATCTATTTAATCAACCATATTATTTGCGATACGAGAAATGGTTTTTTAAAACATTTTTTGGATTTCTGAAATACGTAATATGAGTGTATAGTCTGTATACTATTGGCGCGGAGTAATAAATCATAATTGCTTGAAATAATTATTTATTTTCTTGTGAAAGCGGTACTTCTACGGTTAAGTAAAAACCAATAAATTCTAACCAAAATACGATCATTGTGCCGCTCTTGCAGCATATCGACCCATCTAGGATCTGAGAACAATAGCTTAATCTGTATAAGCACGTTGTCATCAGCCCAGGTACTGACAGAAACGAGAATCATAGCCGTAGATGTGGGTATTATACCAAGATACAAAAATAATGGTATATAATACGTAAGCAGTAAAATTTGTAATGTGATCTACTATACAAATAAAATAAATAACATATAACCACATAATAATTCATATCAAGGTAGATTTTACTATTATAATATATTTACCTACTAAAAATATGATTTTCCAAACGTATCAGGTACCTTCGCCACTGCAATACGGGGAGATTCGATAATTCTGACAGGTTTATTACTCCGCGCCAATAGTATACTGAGTATAGTATTTTTGACCCATGTTGTTAGTAGATCGTTTTTTTGCCAATAATATACTGAGTATAGCTGTTTTCATTTGCAATCATTTTAATGAAAAGAAAAAATTTCTAAGTGATGAGTTATTGTATAAAAATAAACACGCATTCGATTGCTCAATACGTAATAAGTAACTAAATTAAGACGACGGTTTACAAAAAAAATATGAATTGAGGGACAGTATAGGTATTAAGACTAAATAGGATCTTTCCATTTAAAAAAAAAATGCGTCAATTTCCGATATATCTGAAATTGCCGCCATTTCAACAATATTTTAGTTAGACTTGGAGAAATCGGCCATATACCAAATTTCATATTGATGGAATTTCAGTCGGTATAACTTCCTAACCAACGGACTACGTGAATTATACTCCGTATTTTAAAAACACAAGCGAATAAATACAAAACGGAAAAAGTTTCCCCTGTAGTTTAATATTATGACTAATTTAAGGTATTTGACAAAAACAAAGCGGGTATGACCATCTGCATTCCTGCAGTCGTCTAGGCATTGACGCTAAAAATTTTTGAATATAGTCGTCTGTACCCCTTATTGGTCTTGAGTGATCTTTGTCAGTAAACCCCAAACGACAACAAAAGGTTAAGTTCGATCTAATGCATATTTTGAAATAACTAAAAATTAAGAAGAATTGAAGAAAATTCGAAAATAGGTGAAAAACGTTGTAATACAATTAGAGCAGAAATCATTACAACTGTAAACATAACTAAGTATTTTATTAAATAAGGGCTTACATCTCCATTTCAGCTTCAATTAATCTTATGACCTATTCCATTCTTAAATTGATAGGGTTATACGTTCAAATGAAAAAAAAGGTTTTTCTTTTATATACTTACTATCGTTTTAATTTAGTTACTTATTACGTGTTCAGCAAATCGAAAGCGTGCTTGGTTTTATTCAACACTCATCATTTTAATGAAACTTAGAAATTGTCTTTTTCTTATTAAAATGATTGTAAGTGAAAACAACTACATCCGTATTACTTATTTAAGAAATCCAAAAATGTAAAAAAAACCTTTCTCGTATTGCAATTAATATGGTTGATTAAATAGATTACGAAATATGTTTAAAATAGTGAGAATGAAATTGAGACTCGATGTAGAGAATTTTTTGAAAAATCTAAAAATAAAAAACCAAAAATACGGTCAAAATGTTAAATTCGTTGAAAATTAAATATAAATTCTGACGAACGGGAAATAATAACCTCCGGGTAGAATTAAATACAAGAAAACAATTATATCGATACATAAAAGTTTACCTGAACTGTTCACTCCGGTTCACTCTATTCTTTGTTAAATTGTAAATAATGAAGGAAGCCCAGGGTTAATAATTTTTAAAGTAGATATGCTTATTTAACTTGTCGAACCAAGGTGTCCCAGTTTTTGTTTCCATAATGGTACATTGATTCTTTAACATAATAGTTTGTTTATGTCCATGAAATTACCATTTCTATAATTAAGTTTGTTAATTAACTTTATCCTATTTTAAGATCATTTAAGTCAAAAACTCAAAATAAATTGATGTTTTCTGAACTATTAAAAATTTTTGTAAAATTTTGGTTGGTAAACGGAACATTAAGAAGGTTAACATAGGGAAGTCAATAATAACGATGTCATTACTGGAATTCAGTTTATTATACATAGGTGTTATTTGGTTTACCTAATCATAAATCCATGTTACATACATTCTTCCATTTTCCCATGCTATATTTAATCTTTTATTAACTTGCTCGGAAATTAAGTCACATCACATTTTAAAAACTTAATTATAATTAAGAAAATTATTTTGCAATTGCGTAATTAACTATACATTTTTTTTATTTATTTGAATATGATATTACATTTGGAACAGTACCCTGCACAATATCATCTGGCTTTATGTTTTCTTTTAGGAATTCTTCATAGCTATAGAATATAAATAAAATATAAAACGTGCGTCAATTTTGTTTAGAATTTTTTTTTCTCGTGTGTGTTTTTTTAGGGGTTTTTGGTGCAAATATAAAATATGGAAGGTGATCAGTACCTTACAGTACTCCATGAACAAGAAGAAAAACATGTTGTCCTGAGAATCAGCACTTTGGTTTCCGGACCTGGTCATCAAGACCCTCCCGGATAATTAGGATAAAATGTACAACACAATTTCACAAAACACAATCACATTACACCCTTAATTAATATTATTACATGTGAATACTAGGGTGGGTAAGGGTTGGCATGTTTAGGTTTTAGTGGTTTTCCTAAACCTTGAAGTAAATGCTTTGCCAAGGCGAACCAATCCACAATTGCACACGGTTTCGTCACCACACTGTACAGGTTTATACTGATCTTCTCGGGCACCATACATAACACTTACGTCACAATACAATATTTAAAATATACCATACGATTAAATAAATAAATAGCTATAGAATGCTGTTCTAAGTAAATATTTCTTTATTTTAATTGTAAATACAATAATGTCGAATAATCTTATGGATGTAAATAGTTTATTGAATAGCCTTATATAGTAAAAATGGAAACTTATTTCGGATGTATGTAATCGTATATGCGTGGTTGTCTAATATCAGATTTTGACCGGGTGCTGTGCTCATGTTCACCCTTGATGTATTTGTTTTCATTTTGTTTTATATAACATACAACTTCAAATATATACATAGACGGCAACGTCGTGATATTTAGTTTTATAAAAATATTTTTACAATAAATTTGTTAAACCTGTTATTTCATTCCCAATCTGGCTAAAAAATCATTAAATTCGTTTGATGTGATAATAATAATAATAATAATAATATCGTTTATTATTCAACAGAAAAAAAATTCCATTTAAAGAACAAAATTAAAAAATATGTTTAAAATAAACGTGATTGCAATAAAAAATAAAAATAAAAAGAAATAAAAATAAATACTTAAGTAATAATAATAATTAGTAATAATAGTTATAATAAATATAACAATGTACTTGTACATCATTAATAATAAGGGTTAAATGCTCTAACTAAATCTTGAATTTACCAACATTGATGTCACAATTACACAAAAATCATTAAATAATCGGTGCTCTTAACAACAAATTAGATTTTGGCGTATTAAGTAAAATGTTAAGTGAGAACGAGACGAGAAAACAGGTACAGCAAAATTCACTGACATTAACAAGCATGGACAACTAATCTTATTATGAAGAATATTGTATAAGAATTTAAGTCCACTACACATTCGTCTAGATTCAAGAGAGAAAGTTTCAAACCGATTCAAAAGATCGTTTTGGGGATAGCCTCTAGGTGGTTAAACTCCGTTAAGTCTAAACACGACGTACTTAAGAAATTTCCTGTGAACGCTTTCAATGTTGTCAACATGTTGCTTATATAAGGAAAACCAAATTAAACTGCAATACTCTAATTTAGATCGTACCAGAGAATTAAAAACTGATATTAGAGAATTTGAAGTTCTAAAAGATTTGCATGTACGAATTATAAAACCAAGCGATTTCGAAGCAGAGGTAACTGTTTCTCTAACATGGTTAGTAAAGCTAAGCCTATAATCAAATATTACCCCCAAGTCTTTAATCAACTCAGAACGTTGTAGGCTGTTAGAGTTGATAAAGTATCTAAAGATGACAGGATTGCGTTTTCTCGAAAATGAAACAATTTTACATTTTGATATGTTGAGATGAAGGTAATTATTGGAGCATCATTGTGAAACCAAAATTAGTTGATTTTGCAAAAACTCACAATCAGAAGTAGTTGAAATAGAATTATATAATTCAGATCACCAGCAAAAAATAAGTGCTTACAAGAAATAATATTGGACATGTCATTAATAAATGTAAAAAATAAGAAGCCCTAGATGCGAACCTTGTGACACTCCCGATGTTGCTATAAAGATACATGATTGAAAACCATTAACCGTGTTTCAACCTATACAAGGATCATGTTCCGAAATAGCGTACTAATAGAACAGCCAGTTATGATTTCATGATTTTATTCTTTATTACAACGTATTCAGAGTGGAAAACAGTAAAAATCGAGAAGGCAAGAATAAAATAGAGTTCATAATAGATATTGGAAAATATATACAAATATAACAGGAAGGTGAAAAAATAATTGTGGTTAGTCCTTCGTGATTACACGAAAATTTCAAAGTAGGTATCTATAATTTGGGAAAAAAATATAAACGCAATTTACCACCTTTTAAGGGTTATATCTCGAGAGGAAATTTTGTTATAGAAAATACGGGAAATCAAATCCTCTAGTTACTCTAGTACCCTAAATCGATTAAGATTAACATGTAAAGCTCATTACAAATATATTCCAAATAACAGTAAATACCAAATATTGCGATAAAAATATAAGTAGATGTAGAAATTAATTCATACGAAAATTAATGGTTTTGTAACATTAATTAGTAAAAAAAAACATTTGATGATCACAATCTTATTATCTACAGAATTGCATCCTATCTTCTTTTTAAATTTGTTGCAATTTTGTTTAGGAAAAGAAGTGAAGTATAATGTCTTATTTATTCTTTAAACTGTTTAGTGTGACTTCTCTTTCTATAAGATTATTTTCAAACACTGCAATTGAGAATTGAAGCGCCATTCTTAACCTAATTATTCATAAATGTTAGTTGTTCTTATCCATGACAAAATTTAATTTTATTACGACGCAATATATAATAATTTTTCTTATTTATTACAGGTGAGTCAAATCATTCCACTACTTTATTAATTACTTCAAAACTAAGGTGAGTTTTGCATCTAATCAATCAAATTGTGTATCTACTTTATTTCAGTTATTGAATAGGTACTATAGGTATAAATTCAAAAGAATTAAAATTCTAATTGCTCTAGTATTAACAGATATATATTTTTTCTTGAAATTCCCGGAGTGCATATTCATTTTTAACAAAATCTGATATTAGTCTATCTCATCTAAGTACTCACCTCTATCTAACGTTCCTTATCTTTAGTGATCACATTTATATTTTCTTATTTAAGGTAATTTTTGAATTTTCTTAAAAAAATCCTATATCAGTAATACTAATAAATAATCAACAATTGTATTGAATTGGTCACATGTTCCCTTATAGTCCGTGGGCCCGTTACATAATGTGTCGGAAAACTTGTATGTCAGCTTTGTCGACCTTAGGTGTAGAATGCTATGAAACGTGCAGATCCGCGACATGAGGTCGAAAAAAGTTCACCATTAGATTTGGGCCCATACAATATTGGATGCAACATATTTTTTTAAATTGTACGTCAGCTTTTTTGCAGACAGGTTTCTAAGGTACGGTTTAGTTACCAAAGCCAAAAAAGCTGAAGTTTTTATCCAGACCCAAACGTTTTTTTAATTGCTTTTTCTCGGTTAAATATCGAATTTCAAAAAGCTGACGTTTTGGTTGAAGCGGTGAAAAGTTAAAAGGAAAATAAATCCGGAAAATGTCATAATTCGATTCTTTTTTTAATAATAGTCCCAATTCGATTAAAAAAAAAGAAAAATTGTTGGGATTGTTGGTACACAACGTAAAACAACGTCAAATTCAGAATTGATTTTCCGGAAAATCGGAAAATTGTAATTTTTTTTATTAATAATATAATAAATACTTCTCTTGGATTTTCTCAACTCAAAGTTGATAATAATGATCATGATTTTTAATAATAACACTATAATGAGGGTTATATAAATTCAATTTTATTAGTTTTTAAGATTGAAAAAACTAAAATCTATTATTGCAAATATAAAGAAAATCCTCGGAAAATTTTCAAGTTTAGGCTGCATTTTACGTACATACATTGTACATACCTTCATTTCAACACCGCACATTCACTCACCTTCTCTTTAAAACTCTCGGTTCCAATAAAACTGCGCCGATTCATGTTTAATATTACAACTTTTCAATTTTCTGGAAAATTTTTCAGAAACCAGGTTCTCCAACATTATCCGGTGTGTATAAAAACGACTTAACAATTCTTTATTCTTGAGATTATTGCTTACTAGCTGCAACTGTTACAATCGAATTTTTATAATTAAAAAATTACTACTTTAGGATTTTCCAAACGATCCAATCATCCCATAAACATCTGCTCATCTAAACAGTTTACGTAAAATAAAAAAAATGATTTTTTACTCTTGAAAATTTCTGCTCACAAGTTGGAAAAATCAAAAAACGGATTTTTTGTGTTACGGAAATCCCAAGGAATGTGCAGAAATAAAACAAAAAAATTTTTACTCCTGAAAATTACTAAGAAAACTTGAGAATTGAGGATATGCAAGAGAAGAATGTATTATATATTAATGAAAAATATAACAATTTTCTGATTTTCCGGAAAATCAAATTTGAATTTGACTTTGTTTTACGTTGTGTACCAATAATTCCAAGAATTTCTCTTTTTTTTAATTCGAATTGGGACTTGAGGGACAGAGTATTAATAAAAGAAATCTAATTATTCTATTATTTTCGGATTTATTTTACTTTTAACTTTTCACCGCTTCAACTAAAACGTCAGATTTTTGAAATTCGATGATATTTCATCGAAAAAAAAGCAATTTACAAAAAAGCTGAATATACAATTGCCAATGCACATTGCAATGAGAATTGTATGGGCCTGAACGTTTGGGTCTGGATAAAAACGTCAGCTTTTTTTTTTGGCTTTGATAACTAAACCATACCTTAGAAACCTGTCTACAAAAAACTGACGTACAATTTGAAAAAATATATTGCATCCAATAATATTGTATGGGCCCAAATCTAACTGTGAACTTTTTTGTGCCTCATGTCGCGGATCTGTACGTTTCATAGCATTCTTCACCTAAGATCTAAAAAACTGGCATACAAGTTGTCCAACACATTATGTCACGGGCCCACGGACTATAGAGGAATTACCGTCTGAATTTCAAATATAACAAATAATTGTAGAATTTGGGAAAACAAATAAAAGTAAAAATTGGTGGAATTTTTGTAGGATGACCGGTAAGAGGTGCGATTGTGAGATCAAAATGAAAAACTAATAGTTTAATAGTATTTTACGTTACAAGTCCAGTAGGTGACTTATTACAGTACGAGTTGTTTTACGGACGAGGCGACGCACAGTGATTCAAAATTGAATTTTAGGATGACAATAATTTCGTAAATTTCTAGGTATTTTCTTATAACAAATGCCTATAACTGGAGTAGCCCTTTCCTTACACTGTTGCCCCAGTAGGGAACTAATAGATGTAATAAAAATATTAGAATCATCTGACTCATTATTTTCAAACATTTGCTTGTATGTACTTTAACTACCACTACCGTAAATTTGTAAATTATTTGTAACTTAATATTAGAGTAATAAGAAGAATCAAAAGCCGATAAAAAAACTTCTTTCTGAACTTCGGCGATCCGCTTTACAGTATGGTCTAACAATGCTTGTCTCTGCTGATGTTTAAGTGGTTACGATAGAGTTTGGAGAAGAATAACATATCTTCTTGGCTTCGATAATATGATGGTAACTTGGGTGTAACTGTTTGAATCCCGTTGCTATTGCTGGAATTTGTTCTCCCATATACTGTCTACGTGTAAGTTTAAGAGCAACGAATAATGCTAAAGCTTCATCAGGTGTATACGAAACATTTACATCAGTTTTAGCCATCAATCGTTTCAAACTAGTTGCCTTGTTGGGCGAGTATGTTATTTTGTGCAACACATCTGCAGCATTCCTTTTACTACTGGAATGAAGTTTCATTTAAGTAACCAAGGACAATTTCTCGGTGCTCAATTTACATAACTCGTAAACTCTTGGTTTTGTGTACGATTGCCTGCTTTTGGGCGACCACGACTGCTTCTATCAGATTTTCGAACAGCCTTCTTTATATTCAAAAAGGTAGATTTTGTTGAAGCTACTTACTATTTTTTTTTCTTAAAATCTGGCAAGTACCTTTTGGTTTCTTTCCATTTTCGAAGAAGAACAATGCAGAAGTTTTTAATTTCACCCGGTGTATTTTTTATAACATCATTCGTAACATATTTGCTTCCAATGAGGCCTACGATATGTTTAGTTAAGTAAGCTAGGGAAATTATAAGGCAAAACACATTACGGCATCTAATACCGTAATGTTCCATTTACCGGCCACAAATTAGTACACGGTAGGTTGATTTACTGGACAGGAAGAAGTAAAAAAATATCAAGTGAGGTAAGACACCAATGGGACTGTTTTAGTCTATAATGACAAAAAAGCTTCAGGTGTAAATTTTGTCATTTGTCAAACAAACTTCTCTTTGGGTTCGCCGATTTTAATTTAGTATCCAAGGCTTGTTATTTTTAAACGCCGCTAGATTACACAATTTGCAAAACTCGACATTTGGCCCAAAATTTTCTTTTAGTGAGAAGGAACTGCTCATATACCGTGTTACATGCACTCAAATTTATAATACATATATTTCAAACTTACTACTCTCACTTAGTAATATTTTTGTTAATTCATGTGTGCATTATTGAAAACTGATAATCTTTCAGCAACGCCTCCTTCTTCAACTTGTGTCTAAAGAATTTCGTCTGCAGAAACTTCAGTTTATTGATCTTGCATTTCACTTTTAACTCCACTAATGGAAGGTAATCTCGTAGATTTCATATCACTAGTATTCTCGGTATCAACAGTATCACACTTTGGTGGTCTAATAATTAGCCTTAATAATTTTGAACTTACGACGAATAGTTTTGTCATTTTGACAACGATTGCATGTTTGATATTTTAACAAGTGTTACTAATGCGAATTACCTAGTCACACTCGGTCTTAGCTATTGGTAACTTAAGAAATAATGGTGATAGATAAATATTTCCTCCTATAAGTTTTATTTAAATTATTCTTTCTTCTTTGAGGAGGGGCACCAAAAACCACTAAGTCGTTTTTGCAGGCAACTTTATAACAAAGGAATGGTCCGCCACTTAAAGTAACATAAAAAAACACAACGTAGATTTTAACAATCACGAAATAAATATACATTATACCTGAGGAACTGCACACTTGTTGCACGAAACGTTGTCTGAAAAAACGACTTAATGGTTTTTGGTTCCCCTCCTCAAAGAAGAACAAATCATTTAAATTAAGAAATAATATTTCTTATCAATTAGTGATCACTTTATAACCTAATTTTGGGTAAAATTTTTGTATATTTTCTACTTTGAATATGGCACAGTTTCATAATCTAATATTACAATAGGTTCTATGTTTTTAAGTGTCAAATAATAATAATTCGGTTGGCGACCCTGCCCAAGTTGTTACTAAGGTCGCGGTTTAAGCTCGTTAATTTTATCTATATTTTAATTCGCATTCTTATACACCGGTGTTTGTAAACGTAGTATAGATATTACGAATAAATCATTTACTATTTCAAATTCTAGTATTCACAACAATATTTGGTTAACACTTTACGCCGAGAATTATACCAAAATCATGATTTTCGACTATCATTGTCACCCTCAGACATTTTTTAAATCGTGTGATTATTATCATATTACTTTAGCTTGAAAAACAAATAATATTACCAAAAATTCACCAGTTGTTGTTAGTGTTAGTGGTGCATGACACTTAAAACATTTTGATGTATTTTATTTGTTGAGTATTAAAATAAAATTGAAAAGCCATTTAAAGTATATGGTAAATCTAGTTTTGAAAAAGAATATACAGGGTAGTCGATTGCTCAATAAAAAATGTCATTGTGTATCTTCTCGCGCTGGTTTGACTTGTACTAAACATGTACTAATATATAATTTAAATTCAACAATCATAAAGTAATTGTAATTTTCTAAATACATACCTGTATAATTATTTGTAGTAGTAATGAGATTAATTCATTACGCAATTTAACTAACCTAATTCCGAAGATGAATAAATTATCAAATTTAAGTTGCGTTAAAATTATAATTGATTGATTTTTCGATACACCTACAAATCTTAGATAACAACTAATTTATTTGTAAATAATTTGGCATCATAAAGACAATTTTGAAAAGGGTTAATTACATTAAAAACTAATCTAATTATTTTGAAACGACGCCTTAAAACGGGTCTGCTTAAAAGCCAAGCACAAAAAGGTACAATTAGAGTTAAAAACCCAATCAAAGTCTGATATGATCTAAAAAGAGGGTCGTGGAGTCGTTGATGTCGCTATAAGAGTGGGATGAAATGAGATCTGGCATAAATAGGATAACAGCGTTTTCATGAACCAAAACGGTTACTAACTAAAAATGCGTGTGTATATTTTATCCATCTTTAATGTTAATTTGGGTAAGTCTCTAGATTAAAATGATTATATTAATGTTCGTTAATTAAGTCATTTATTGAATAAGTTAGTAAAGGCGTCTACCAAGTTGGAAAAGGAAATTATGGAAGCTTGAACAAGTGGAACGAAGAGGAGATGCATTTATAAGTATTTTATGTAAAGAAAATTCGTCATCGGAAACATCAAAGTTTTTTTTTTTAAGAATCGTTAAAAAAGTAATAAGACTTTTGACAGAAATTAAGGTGTAACGAGCTTTTCGGCGATTAGCTTACATCCTTTAATCGTTTTTCAGCACTTTGTAAATGTAGTAAACAAGCATACCCAAGAGTTCTGCGCAACCAATTATTGTACCAGATACAGGATAAACAGTGACAAAAGCTTTGAGTAAGGGGGTTGAAGGGTGAGTCGGCGCGCACGACATGCGAATCAATAAAAACCGACACTTTTTTACTCTACACACGTCTATTCGTTCACGTATATTACATGTATAGTCCCGGATATATTTGGAATTTTGCCACGAATGGGCGTGAATCCCCTTTCTAAAGAGTTTTAGTAAGAGATTTTAACACGGTAGCTATTGTGTTGTTTATAACTTGTTATTTGTTTTGTTATTAGCTACTAAAACAAAGAGATTGTTGTCGTATTTAATTACTTAAGAAGTTTCATGCTCGACTAAAAATATGCAAATTCTCATTCGTGTTAAGTAGTAGTAACAGCTAACCTGTTTTAACTGATATTATCAGCTCGCAGATCGCCAACCGCTTACCGCATTATAATTACCCGCAATTAACAATCGATCAAAGGTACAAGACAAACCAAACGATGTTGCTAATGAATAGTTGCACTTAAATTCTTCCAATAAAATATATCCGGTCGGTATCGCAATTACTCGTATTTATTTAGAAAATATAAAAATTAACAAGTTCTGTTGCAGCTAATAAGGGAATAATTTATTCAGACTTTATCGACTCTCTTTTTTGCTGATTCTTTATGTTTACACTTCTTTTGATGTTATTTTTTTCTTTTTTCTTTTAAATTTATTACAAAATCAAGGAAGATTTTGCGTTATACTATAAACAAAATATTCTATAATCAATATTTTGATATGCTTAATTTTATTTAGTCGAAAATGACATAATATGTAGCTACAACCATAGATAACTACTGTAACAAAGCTGTCTGGTTGAACTCGCTAATCTTCGGAGGTACTAACTGATTTGAAAAATTCTTTTGTATTAGATACCTAGCCACTATGCTGAACAGTATGAAGGGTTTATGATTTAAAGGATAAAAAATTGTATATAACTGTTCGCAAGGAACGGGTAGTTTTTAACAACCTAGTTTTTAATGAAGGTAATTCTATATCATTTTTAAATGTTATTATTACGATTATTAGTCCAGTATAAAACATGTCGATTACATGGAAGAAAAGTTGCCCTATAAGAGTGTACTTCAGACCACAAAAACTTCTATGGTTCTCTAAATATTTGCAAAAAAAACCGAATATTGCAATTTTTGATTTTCATTATTATCTTCAAATCTGCCTAAGTTACAGTCATGAAATTTTATGGGATGTAATGGAGAGTGACTATATTTATTATGATGTACCACTTTTCTGAATTTGTCTTTTTTATTTCTTTTGGGCGTCATATTGGATTCTTACATTTCTAATATCCTTATAAGAAATGTTCTTCGACCTTGTATAACAAGTTCATGTTCTACCAGATGAATAATGGAAATATAACAAAACTAAGATTTCATGGTAACAGAATCAATTTCTCTAAGTTGTTGCATTTATGGGACCCACAGCTAATAAGTACAAAAATTCCAAAACTTACATCTAAACAAATCATCAAGATACTCTATGCACAAGTTTAATGTGGCTGTGTCTGTCCAATATTTACTTTTGATTTTTGTGTGCGTTTCTGTACATTCTTTTCAACATATGTCTTTTGTATTTCTCTTCTCTTTCTTATTGTTGTAGTTTTACCTGACTATTTATAAATTACTGTTCGTTGCATTTTTTGACTCTTGTTCATTTTGCAACTGTTATTGTAATCTTTGATCCACGATCTCGACGTGAGGATTTGAAATTTTTTTGATTTAGAATTTTTAGAAGTCTGCAATGTCGTTTCGTCAATTTTAAATATTCTGTCTGGCGTAAACTTAAGTTCGCTCATTTGTTCTATCAGAAGATTAAAAAATTTTTATTAAACGCATGGAACAAACGCTGTGTTTTGAGTACCGTTTGATATCAATCAATAAAATAATTTTGCGTATCAAGCAAATTGCTGTTAATGCATTATTATTCGTAAATGCACGTTTAAAATTTCCCGTATTGTAAACCAGTCATGACTGATTGCTTTTTCTTTAAGCATCGCACAGTGGTGTTACGTTGTAACTTTTGTTTTGTCTTTTATTAATCTTTCCTATTACATTAAGAAAATTTAATGTACGTATTTTATCGTGAGAACTATATATTTAACTTTGATTCATCCGACATATGCTTTCTACAGTTTTTATATTCTGTGGAATACAGAAGTACATATTCAATTTTCCTTAATTCGAATGCGCCAGAAATCCTTGTGTGACCCCGAAATGACTCCGATTCGGTAATTTTCACGGTGAAGGTTACGCACCATTTGTGTATTAATTATCTCTACCTAAAGGCTCAAAAGTAATTTTCGTAAGAATATTTTGTTTGTAATTTTTAAGTAATAGTGTTTATTTTAATTTAGGGTTTTCTCGTTCGTGTTGTCTTTATTCATGCGTAATTTCCGTATTATCTTATCTGTCTTCCTTGTTCGCCAATATGCACTGCCGTTTGCGGTTTTCTCTCACCGCCGTGTGACGCATTATTCCGTATCTCGCAAGTTTTGATGATCAGCCACGGCAGACTTGGAATCGATATACGTGTACTAATAGCGCACAGTTTCACTTATGTACACTAAACCACATAAACAAGGAACATGATATACACCGTTAGGTTAACACACGGTTCCAAGTCGGCCATGGCTGAGTCTTATTTCGATACTGGTCACAAAATAGATTTGATATTTCCGCTTTGATTGCCAAATCTTCTTTCTTTTTCAATAGAAAAATCAGGGAGAAATAGAAATCATTAAGCATCCGAACAATTTCAATCGCGACCGTGGTTTCGAACTTTCACCTTTGTGGATTTTCATCGTTAACTCCACTCTCTCCTATTTTGAACCAATCACATCAACTTCCTTTTGTTTGTTTTAGGTTTCTGCCCTGATGAAGCGCCTTACGATAGGTGGCGAAACGTTGGCAACTACGGTTATCTTTTTTACACGGTCAAATCGCGGAAGGTGTTTGTGTTTCAATAATGACTCCGGTCGTGGAAGCCTCAATTTATATTTTCATATTGAATCACGTATTTACTGTTTAAAATTTATTTACGATTACCCTTTACTTCATTTTTATTATTTTGATTGTTTGGCATTTTTACATTCTAGCCAAAGAAATTAAAATTCAACGGCATTCCTTTAATAACATAAATTCGAAATGAGTGTCGACTAAATTTAAGGTGAGAATTTGTCCGTTTGTTTTACAACCTCATCTCGGTACGTATTAGCTTTTCAGTCATCCCACCCCAATGTGCGTTGTAGTTTCTGGATTAATAAATTAAATATCAGCTGTTTTTATACTCATTCCACTGATAAGTGCATTACTTCCAATATTGTATTCTCTGCACTACACTTTGGTGGTGCTAAATAAAAGAAATATTTCGATCGCAGCCTCCTTTGTCCTCCATTTTCTGCAATCACGTGTAAACATATAGGAATCCATTAATAAATACTTTTACAACATGCATATTTGGATATAGTTTTGAACCACACGTATTTTTTTTTGTTCCACAATTGGCTGGCGTAAATCTTGCTGATGGGTGGTTCCAACACGACGGTGCCACACGATACACAGTGCGGGATGCAATTAATTTATTTAACGAAACTTCTGATGAATAATAATTTCACGTAATGGTCGTGTTAATTGACTATCGAAATCGTGTGATCTAACTCCAACACACTATTTTCTTTTGGGATATATTAAATTACTTGTGTATTCCGATAAATCAGAGACAATTGAACACTTGGAAAAGCAACATTCGGCGAGTTATTAGCGACGTGTGTGTGAAAATTGGATATGTAGATTGCGCATCCCATTCAAGCATGAATGGCATAAAATTATCTATCCGATAAAGTTTGTTCACCTATAATTAACATTTTTTGTTCTCTACAAATTCTGTGCAAAGAGATATTATCTTCTCGGTCTTGTTAGTGCCCATAAGCAACACACGATTTTGTCAAATGAATTAATCAATCACTTAACTCGTACACAATTTAAGTTATTCTAAAGATAAAAATAAGAGATTGTTATTACTAAATGGAAGTTGCTTTACATATCAGAAGCTCAAACAACGAATTGATATAATTTTTAAATGAATTTGGGAAATTCCACAATATCAAAAGCTATACACCGTATATAAATTTAAATTTTGATTAGTTAAAACTGGTGTTGTTTTATTGCATCATACACTATTCAAATTTGCACGAATAATACTTTCTATTAAAGCGACATTCAATGTTAATAAAATTTGACAAAGAAAAATTTGGTATGTGAACAAATTATAAAATATTTTGAACTAGTAGGTGCTGATACTTAATCGAAATTGTTTGTCAAATAAAAAACCAAATTTTGAAAGGAACATCTTTATCTTCAGTTGTAACAACATAAATTTAACTTTAGAGAAAATAAAAAAGTTAAGGTTGTAACTTTAATTTTGTGGAAAACTTTCTTTTCGTATATTTTTTTGCATTATAATGCTACTATACAGTCCGAGTCAAAAGTCTTAAGTAAATTCGTTAAAAAACGGATGATTTTTTAAGCAAAATCCTCGGACACGTCGATTTTATTTTTCAAAAAGACTTTATTTCTGTTGAAATTTTGTTTCCATGTTTTTTATTTTCCAGCAATGACGTCACCATATTTTTTTTTAAATGGTAACCCTAGTTTTTTTTCCACTGAAAATGAAAGATCAAGTGGCCCTTTAAATAGAAATGTCAAAATTTTGACAGGTCTCATAAGAAAATTTTCGAAAACAAATTTTTTTTTAAAAAATAATAATTTTTCTTCAAAATTGGTTGTTCAAAAATGAAAAAAAACAGTAAGCAAGCACTTTTTGAATACTAAATTGTTTATACATTTTAGAAAAGAAAACCCATATCAAATCAAGTGTTCAAACTGCCTTCCCTCCACTTCTTGACAATAACCTAACCTGGCTTGAAATTCTTGAAGCACGTTGTGTAATGTTTCCGCCCTAATTCCACGTATTGCCCCTCTTATTCTATCTCTCAGTTGTTCTAAATTGTCCGGTTTATCTTGATAAATTTTAGATTTTACATATCCCTACAGGAAAAAGTCAAGTGGGGTAAGATCTCTCCAGGAAACGTTTCGTTTAAATATTGTCGCACTCCTACTGCGAAATGTGGTGGCGCACCGTCTTGCTGAAACCACAATAAATTACTGGGAACATCTGGATCTTCGTCATTTGGAAACATTTTGCTTAAAGCGGGTACTAACTCATTGCATAAAAATTCTAAATACATTGGTCCCGTTAACGTATTTTTGAAGAAGTATGGGCCGATAATGAGATCACCAACAATTCCAGCCCATACATTTAGTTTCTGAGGATATTGTGTGTGGTGTTCCCTAAACCAATGGGGATTCGCTGGAGCCCAATATCTACAATTCTGTCTATTTACAGTTCCGTTCAAATAAAAAGTCGCTTCATCAGAAAATACTATTTGATTATTCCATGCGGGATTATTATTGCACATATTCATCATTACTTCTGTGAATTCTATTCTTTGATCTGGATCATCTTCATTTAGTTCGTGCAACAAGATAATTTTGTAAGGGTGCCATTTTTCTTTTTTTAAATTTCGAATAACAGATGTCTGGCTAATTCCATGATCCGCAGCAACAGCTCGGGTTACCCTATTAGGATTCTCTTGCAAATCCAAAAAGACGTTTAAGAGTGTGTTTTCCTCAACTGTCGGACGGCCAGATCTTCTAAGATCCCTCACGTGCCCATGTTGCCGAAATTTTCTTTCTACTGCACCCACAGTCGCGAGTGATATCTGGGTTCTTGGATATTTGTTGTTGAATAATCGAAAGACCTCTGCGTGCGTTCTATTATTTTCACCGCATCCTATCATTATTAGGATTTCTATTCTCTGTTTTTCACTTAACTTTACCATCTTAGTATCAAAGCGAAAAGATAAAAGGAATTATTCTTTGACAAAAATAATTAATGACAGAAGTTAACTTGATGAAAAGGTACTTCGAGAATTTCAAAGTCAGATTAGGTTATTGTCAAGAAGTGGGGGAAGGCAGTTTGAACACTTAATTTAATCTGTGTTTTCTTTTCTAAAATGTATAAACAATTTAGTATTCAAAAAGTGCTTGCTAACAGTTTTTTTTCATTTTTGAACAATCAATTTTGAAAAAAATTATTGTTTTTTCAAAATTCAAAATTTTCTTATCGGACCTGTCAAAATTTTGACATTTCTATTTAAAGGGCCACTTGATCTTTTATTTTCAGTGAAAAAAACTAGGGTTACCATTTAAAAAAATTTATGGTGACGTCATTGCTGCAAAACAAACAACCATCGAAACAAAATTTCAACAGAAAAAAGTGTCTTTTTGAAAAATAAAATCTACGTGTCCGAGAATTTTGCTGAAAAATTGTCCGTTTTTTTTAACGAATTTACTTAATACTTAACTCGCACTGTATAGTGCAACGGACGCTGCTGGACATTCTAATTAAGGAAATGTAAATATTTCACCTGGAAAATACAGGTCATATGGCGTGATGTAATAAGACTACATAAAAAATTCTCTTTAAGTACCATAATTTAAACATCATCAATTCAACGCGTTTTAATAGATGAGATGTGATCTTCAGCGATATGGATTAATCGACTCTACATTAACATATAGGTACCTCCAAATTTTTGTTTTAATCATTCGGATAAAGTCAAATCAAGTAATAAGAATGGAAGATAAGTTTTCTAATTAACACTATACAGGACGAAAATATTTCTGAGGCAAATTAACAATATCATATTACTAATTGTAATTGTAATAAATACATACCTACATCGAGAATAATTATACGAGATATTCAACAATTCAAGATGATAATTTGCAGTAACTACTTTAATGCGAATATATTTGTAACTAGTTCAATTTGAATTCGTAATAAGTATAATCAGGGCAATTTACAAATTAATATTAAATCTCTTCAATATTGCCCCATACATTATTATAAATATTCATTTATGCAATTTGCGCAATGGTATCAAATAGGTTCATTAATATTGAAATTCAGTTAATTAATAATTATACCACTATACGACTATATAATAAGCTTTTCATACATTTAATTAATATCTTTTCAATTCACCGTTCGAAAAAAGAAATAAATTTTAAATGCTTTCCCCCCAGTAACAAAAGCGGCAGTAGCATTTATTGGTCGAACCTTCATTTTACAATTTGAAATTGATTTGGTAAATCCGAGATTTTCTTAGGATTTCTCTTTATGTCTGAGATTTAAACTTTTGGACTATATGAAGTGAATTGGCGATTTAATAAAACTAATATAAATCTGAGTTAACGATGAAAAAAGGAGAGACTTTTGTAATAGTTAAATAATATTATAAATTAAATCCGTTTCATTTTAAGAAATAAAAATACCCCATAAAAGTTCGAACTCAATAACTCTAGGAAAATTTTCAAATATTACGTTAAATGTTTGACAGACGTGAAGTAAAAAAACTTGCTATACAGAAATATTAAATAATGATTTTAGACGCCAAGGAAACTGCGACAAACGTTTTTCAATTTCTTTCAAGGTTTTTATGTAGGGTTATGTCATTATTTCTTAAGTTAGTTTTTAAACATAACCTTTTAGTTAATTAAAAGTTGTTATTTTAGAGATTATTCTAAATTTGAAACAGGTAGGTATAGGCTTCTGAAGATGATGCAACCTTAATGCAGTATACTTAATAATTCTTGACATTTACACTTATTAATGTTATAAATTAGGTATAATTTCCTAAAAAATATGTTTTTAACTAACGAAATAAAAATTTGCGAATCACTTAGTAAGTATTTTTAGCGCTACATCTTCTTACTATAACAGACTCGTAACAAAAGAAAAGAAATATCAATATCCCATCAAATAAAATGAATGTAACGATATAAAGAATAAAATTTATGATCGTTGTGTAGAGAATTGCACTCAGAAAAATAATCGACTAAATAGTTTACCTCTCACCATTCAACAGAATACTTAAGAAAATAGTTATAGCGAAGCGTTTAACTCATAAGCGGCGCAAAGTGGAGTTCAGCAGTAAAACAATCAAATTACCCATTCTTAACGACATTCAGACAATTTAATTAAATTTGCGACAAACTTCCAACTCCGAAAACTTGTAAGTAAGCGTACATTTACATAAAATTTGAATTAATTTACTTCAAGTGACCCAGAAAAGTAAGATTATGTCTGTTTACAGTTTTCAAGTATTCTAAAGAAAATATAAAAACACGAAAAATATTAAGTCTGTAAAAGAAAATATTAACTATTCCTTTTATAAAGATGAAAAACCCAGAATTGTATTTTACGTTGATACTTTAAGCTTCAAATTAAACTTCAATCAAACTCAATAAAGAACTTTGTTCTTTTAATTTCGAACAAAAATTTGCTTTTCCTAAATGAAAGAAGGCGAAGAAAAACTTCGAAAGCGCTTTCCAAGTACGATAACATACCAAAATTAAGGGCAGGAGTTTCAAAGTTTTCTTGCGGTAATATTTTTATATTTTTTTAGGCTTTTACAAACATGAAAGACATTGCGTTAACCACACAAAAAAACGACGCATTATTAACTTTTGTTTTCTATGTAATGAGATAGGTGAGCAAAGAAATCGGTTTAATTGCTAATTATTGAGCAAATTTGATACGATAAGGATGTTTGCTTTATTAGTTTTACTTTCACTAATTGATGCTGTTCATGTTAAATATAACATTTTGACGCTGAAAAGGCGATCAGTTTTATTAACAAACTTCAGGTGACACGTTATTAACGGTCTGTTAATTATGTCTTGTTTTACATGTTCGCAAGATAATGTTCGCAGTAGTTTTTTATTTACAGTGACTTTTAGATTTCTATTTAATTTGTTATGATCTTTTTAAAATTGATCGGTATACAAATTCAAACATTAAAAAAATAATATTTTATTAAATTAACTTACGTTGCATATCCGTTTCTCCCTATCGAATATTTTTTAAAAGTGCTCACACCTACTATTTTCACAGAGATTACTGATAAGTTGCCATTTTAATTAAAGAATCACACACAAGTGCTTCCTTCGGCGTAATAACTGAATTTCATCATTAATATCAAATCATCAAATCAGATAATTTTTTAATTTTCATTTCTAAGTAAATGCTTTTCCTATTATATGAAAAGTGTATAGTATACATAGCTTTACCAGAGGTTCTCTGACTCAAAATAAACCGTTTGACATCAATTTACCTATAACCAAAAGTGCAACATAATGGCGCCAGAGGGCGCCTACTAACAGTCTACTTGAATTTCTAAGCGTATGGATGCGCCTTGCAGGGATATGATTTTAATTTTTTTCTGACCGAACTAATAACATTAGCGCAATTTAACAAGAAAGAAAAAAAGTTTTCAAATTGTTCTTTTTATTTGTCAGAATTATTTTGGTTTCGTATCGTTGACGGTTGTTAAAATATTATCATTTATTTGACAGTACCCGCATGAAAGCGACTTCAAATCAGGGCGATTAAAGAAGGGTATTAGATTAGAAATCTATTTCACGAGAAATCGTACCGTTTATTAAATATTTATGCAATAAGACTCATTTGCCTGTGGTTCTCCAGATGTAGTGAGCGACAAGAAAAAGTGTAATAACGTTCTCTATGTAACGCTACCGGATAACAGCAACTGGATACTCCTCCTCAAAAATAAGGACCAATGGTCATATTCACAAAAAAACAGTAACTGGAACACTGTGAAATATTTGCTCTACTATGACATGTATTCTAGTTACTCAAATCCAAAAATTGAGCTGCTTGCCCTAAACGTGTTGACGAAGACATCTTATAGTTCTGCCTAAGTCAATGAAAGGCAAATGGATAAATCTGAGCGTGAACTAAAAGCAGGGTTAACGGTATATTGGCTGATATTTTAATAAAATCATGACATGCACAGATACTTAGATATTAATATACGAATGATTGATCTTCTTTTAGGAAGAGCACTACAAACCATTACATCGTTTTATAAGGCTACGTTTTTTGCAACATATGTGAACTTCTTCAGGCGTACGAAACAAAAATGGTTCCGTCACTTAAACTAAGTTTAACATGAAATAAAAATAATTACAATAATAAATTGACACGTAGTTGTAAATAAATATATATAAAATAAGACACACAATTTAATAGAACGAACGTACGTAAAGTATTTATTTACAACTTCGTGTTAATTTATTATTGTAATTGTTTTTATTTCATGTTTAATCTTAGTTTAGGTGACAGAACCATTTTTTGTTTCGTAGGCCTGAATAAGTGCACATATGTTGCACTAAACGTAGCCTTATAAAACAATGTAATGGTTATTTGGTGCTCTTCTTAAAAGATCGTATATTAATAACGTACACAAGATTAAATATTTACCTATCATCAGTGGCGGCTCGTGGTCAATCATAGTCATGGAGGTCAAAAATTAATTTAAACTAATATATATATAAATAACTCAAATGCACCGCAAAATTTTATACAATCTACAATTTTGTTCAAAATATAGCGATTTTTCGAAACATTTTCATTAAAATCTCTAAGGGATTTTCTATAAGCATTGTCTAGCTGTGTACGAATATCAACATTTCCTACGGTTGCAAAATTTACCGAGCATTTCATGTGTTCTGCAGACGAAGCATGTCTAACGAGTCTTAATAAACAAACAAAACAGTAAAATACGTTTAATACTTCACAACCACATATCCAGTCAGCTAAATCGTACATTACCTTGCGAAAGTTTCGATGAACATCTTTATTTTTGTCTTTGCTAGTTTGTCGTAAACTTAGTTCTGGCAAAGGACGGCCATTTGCCTTGAACCCAACTAATTTTGTAAAATTAAGTTTGTTAGCACTTTTTAGTTGTTTAATTTTCTGCACTACCGACATTTTCTATAATAGCGCATGCACACGCAAACCAAAAATAGTATTTTTACAAAACAACACAACAACAGTAAAAAATATCAATATAAATTCTTAAATTGATTTAAAACACACGAAAATCGAATCAAAAATCGAACGTAGTTGTGCACCCTATTCAAAGTCAACGTAAACTGCGGGACCCGGCTTATGACCCAAACTTGATTATTGCTTCGGACGTTCGCGTTTATTCGGGCGCTGCACGTTTTTCGAGTTTTTCCGGGTAGATCTTATTCAATGAGGACAATTCGCACCGCCAGCCCAAGGTTGAAGAGGATGAATTAGGAACGACGGCCGATAAATTTTAAGTTAATATTAATTAATATTTTTTATATATTGTCAAAATTTTTAGGAGGTCATTGACCAAATGACCATATGGACAAGCCGCCACTGCCTATCATACTTAGATATATTTCGTATTCATTAATATACCAGTTAATGATGTCGTTCACGTATATCTCCAGCAGGTGCTTCGGAAATTTATGAATAATTAGTAATTGTAACATAATACTGGAACTGCTAAGAAATTTTGTTTGGGATTCAATTCCATTGGTTGGATATATTTGTCTTGTTTTATCCGAATAAAATTGTAACAAACTGCAGAATTTATGGTTTTTTCTTCTTTACAACAAATTGGCCTAACAAAGAATCGAAATTTGGATACCAATATCCCAAATCTGCATTCAATCATTTCTCGCCCCTTTTCAGTATCGGTAGTTAAATTTGTATCCTATTACTTATTCAATAAGGTCTGTTGAAGCTAATGATGTACTTTAGGATGTGATAACTCCGCCACTATTCCTGTCTAGTTATCTATATATTTCTCCCACATCGTCTTTGTAGAAAATAGTCAGCATTCACAAAGTAGTACCGTCAATCTAAAAATAACGTCTTCTAGCAATTTATTGGTTTGTTTAATGGATAACAACTGTCTGAAAAAATAGCTCTAGTGCATTTTGGTACCGCTGTTGATGGGAATTGCGTATAATTAGAATAAGTGCAGGAATTCTGTTCATCATGTAACCTACTCTTTATAACGTGGTATTTCTAAGACATTTAGATGAACGCGATACAACAGGAAGGGTTAGAAAATGTTTCATTTATTTTCAGTTACTATCAATGGAAATAATCCTCGATTTATACATTCTGTGTCATTCCGTTCCAATTGAATTTCATTGAAGTTCATCATTGGTATTTATGGGCTATCTCACTCTACACAACTAAAGCTTACACTTCTTTCTTATCGTAACTTATAATATAATATTCAATATAATCACAGATTGTCTAGTGTTCACCCCACAAAATTTTATTAGGATATATTAATATGAGCATAAATGATAATTACAGTTATTGTCTTTGGTTTTCTCTCAAAAATGCAACGTTTCATGTTATAAGGAACCCGTAACCAGATTTTCTGTTTAATCGAACACAGGACGGTTTATGTATGGTGCCCCAATAGATTAGTATAAACCTGTAAAGTGTGTTGACGAAACCGTGTGCAATTGTCGATTGGTTCGTCGGGGCAAAGTATTTGCTTCAAGGTGTAGGAAAATCACTTAAACTTAAACATGCCAACATATGTTAACCTAAAGTCAAAGTAACTATTTTTGGAACCATATTTTGACTCCTTGTGATGATCCGATTTTATCCAATTTTTCATATGCTTTTCCCAAACCTTAATCATTGAATAGCTTGAAAGCAATTTTTTAAGGTGTTTCAGTCTATCGGTCTTGGTATAGTCTATAAGTACAATTGAAAAAAATTCCTTTTTTTAAGAAAATATTAAAATAAATACCTAAAATATACCAGATACAATAGCAAAAAGAATACATCTTTTAAACAAGTATAGCATGCTGGAAAACAGAAGCACTGAAATTTACGACCTCTTCATAAAAAACACCAAATGAACCAGTTTGAGGAATAAAGAAAAATATTACTTGGTATTATTTAATTTCATTCGTTAAAAATTGCACGAAGAAGAAAGAATAGTCAGGAGATGGTTCCGGAACTGCAAGTTACTAATATCAATGAATGCTTCTCAAAAGTATCGTTGCTTACACGGTAACATGAAACTTAACAGAATCACTATTTAACTTATGCCTCCTTAAATAAGGACGGTATCCCAATGTTAGGTATAACCCAAATTTCCGCCTAGGTTTTATTTGACCAAGACATTTTCTCATGATTAGCGAAACAGGAGATTTCACGACCCTTGCCCATATTTATATTATGATTTTCCGGGCTATTAAGCCGTGGTCTAGTGGAACTTCTTCCTGTGATTCCAAATGTTTCGTTTACTGCTACGGTAAACATCCTCTTTGGTGTGATCGTAGAACTCGTTTCAAGTCTTTGAGATTTTGTAGTTGGTTTCAATAAGTACATAAATGAGCAACACAATAGCTTTTGGAGAGGATATCTCCTTAAGAGGTAATGTAACCTACATCCAATTACCATATTTTTTTTAAAAAGGCGGAATTCATCTACAGTAAGCTCCTCTTACAAGTTTCACTGATGTTCACTTGTCTAATTTGGTCAAGAACGCGTCTTTGGTTACCGAGATAAACTGTTGTTCACTGATCTGAAGAGACTCGGGTGTAATTTATCGCTTAGATTTATCTGAAAAAAAAAGTTATCTTTGTTTATATTTATCGCGTTCCTATAAACATTTTTGGTTAGGTGTGAGTATCCACCACTTTCCAGGAGTAAATCAAGATAGTGGAACAAATAGTGCCCCTTGGGCCATCAATAAAACTTTTGAGAGTTTACTTTAACGAATACAATATTTGTATCAGTATTATGGTAAACATGAGAACATCAGGTTATTGTTGAAACAATATAATTCTTTATTTGTTTATAAATGTTGGGGTATAGAGCTATGATTACACTCTAACGCTACATCGTACCTTTTAATAATTGAACGTTGTCGTTTTTATTGTATTTTCATTATTTTCAGTATTTTTCTAGCTTTCTTTATTTAATAAATTAGTTATGGTGCTGATTTGCAACTTGGTATCTATAGACAACTAATTATTTACATTTATTTTTTTTAACAACAATGTTTGAAATCAAGAATTATGAAGTGGAACTTTTTAAATATAATCTGATTCATGAAAGTAAATTAAGAATTAATTTAAACCAATGTAATTGTTATTGCCGGAAATATAAGCATCGACCACTTGAATCTGCCGTTGAAACATAAGTAGCGCCACAATAAATATCTCTGCGTGCGGTCGAGTTTGCAATGTAAGTCGCATCTTGTATTTGTGTTGAAGATTCGGTATGTTGCCTCACAACTATTGATTTGCAAACTCTCGTCGAAGAGGAAACTCACACCCTTAACGCAAAACCATCTTTATTTATGCAAAATATTTAACTTATTTTTTTTATTTTTTGTACCAACTTTTGCTTTACATAAGAATGAACTTTTGTATTCATGGAAATAAGAAATAATATGTTGCAAATAAATTTATTGCAGTTTTATAAATCCTTTTTCATATTTACATAACTGAGGTTAAACGTGGGGGCAACGAAGTCACGGTGTTAAATTTTATCTTTAAAACATTGCATAAAATGTCTCAGTGTACCATTAATTTAATTGGGACAAATTTCTACTCAAGTAAGAAATTTCTAGTTATAATTGCACCTAATTAGTAATTATAGAAGTATTTATTTAGCTCAGCCTTTTTGTCATACATTACTAATGCAATTATATCCCACGAACTGATATTTTTAGTATAACAATGTTGAAGGATTCACTCGAGTTGGAACAAAGCAATAATGTGTTTCTAATTTACATTCGTAAAACTTAGTTTGAAATTGGTTTTTGTTATGCTCGTGTTCAGTATTTTAATGTCTGAAAATTGTATGCGCATGAGTAGGTGGCATAGGTATACAGGTTCCGTATAACACCAAGTAGGGTTATAGAAATCGTGTTAAAAGTACTTGATGGTGTGATGCTTCCAATCTTATTACTAGTTTATTGTAGTTTCAGTTGATTGCACTTCCGCGTACACATCTACTCGAAATGAATAGATAAAAATATTTCGAAGTTTACGGATAGGAAGTATTTTAAATCAAAGGAACTATAATTTCAAAGGATAAAGTCTGCTAGAAGTTATAATCCCAATTTCTCGATTTGCTTGATGTAATTTATTGAGCGAACAACCTTAAATAGGAATTTTTTAACATAAACTTAACAGTAAATCTAAATTGATTACCTAAATTTATAAGGTAAAGAGGAAAAACACAATATAAAAATATAAAGTATTAGGTATATCGAATTGAAAATAATTTGTAGAAATTTGTTGTTAGTCAGATGCTGACTGTGAATTTATCAACATTGCGAAAAAAAGCTATGCGCATTTTTAACGCAACATCGAATTTTTGCCAGCCGAATAAACCAGCAGCCACTGATAGCAGAATCATGAACAGCCCCTACATAGACGTGTTTCGCCTTATTGAGGCTCATCAGTGTAGGGTAGGTCAGACGCAAGTCCTTAAAAATCATTGGGAATAGCTACAGTATTTCAACGCATCGTGAATTTGAAACTAATTCCTACTCACTTTTGTTGAGTTGATTTTCTGGTCTGGTTTCGAATATATTCTTCGTACGTAAGTAATATCTACACCATTATAGCATGTAGAAGGTAGCATTCATATAATGTATTACATTAAAATACGAAGCATTCGATTTAGTGAGAATTATTGAATTCTGCCGTGTGTCGATAGATGGTACACTAGGAATTCCTTTTAGTTTTGACATCCAACGTTGTAATGCATCATTTGTGTTGGTAGTGGTCGCCGTGTCAACCTCGTTTTAACTGACTTTTAGTGGAATTTATCTAAAATTAATCTCAGCATCGGTGGTAAACATGGTGCCACTAAAGAAGATACTTGCGTCATTATTTTTTGATGTACGAAATAACGTATGGATCATTGTATGAATAAAACATCGATATGTGTGAAATAAAGTGGGAAGATGTACTATATGCGTTATGAATAAAGATTCTCAATTGACTTCAATTTCATTTAAGTTGAAGTTCTGTCAAATGTCGGTCGCTGTCATTCCTACTTTATTCTATATTTTTGGTTATTAATTGCTGTCACTTGTTACTTTTTAAGGTTAGTATTTCAACTAACAACCACATATCTTGCCAATACTGTTTTATTTACTTTCTAATTTTAACCAGTACCTACCTAACTAAATTGTAAATGCTCAAATTGACTCTGAAGGTTTTAATATTGATTCATATGAACATACTTATGACGCAGGGATCTTCTTTCCTGACAAGAAGTTTAATCCTCTTTTCTTTTTAGATTATTTTGCGTCCAAAGCATTTATTTTGTCGGGATGTCGCTGATTTATCTATTATTTTGACCGGCTGTCGTAAGTAGTTCTGAAACCACACCGAACTCGCATAATGCTTCCCTTCTTCTTTTTAGACGAAGTCCTAGAAGAGTTTTTACACGAATTCCTATATGTATCTCTAGACGTATTTCTAGACGAATTCTTAGACCTATTTCTATACAGAATTTCTATACGAAAATTGCTACATGACCTTCTGGACGAGAACTCTACGTCAATAGCTCCGGCTACGTACATAGTTCATTCCTGCTTTAACTCTGGACGTCATTTCAAAGCATGGGGATTTAGTCTTTGCTATGTGTTTAAAGTCAAACTTAGTTATAAACTAATGCGCCCCATGTGCTTGTAACATTTTTTTAAATGTCATAATTTACTGTTGTCTTTCTGTGTCTTGTCGTACGAAAATCGCATGTCTAAATATAATTACTATTTTATCGTTGCAACTGTTTTAATTAATTGATTTCATTATTGCTTGTCGGTTTCTTGTTTTTTATCTACAGCGCTTATCGACGAACGTTATTCGACAATTTTCTTAACGAATAAACAAATCTAGTAAGAACGATTAATTCCATTTTGTACTCCAATATTTTCTCAACCTACGACGCCTCCGACGAACTTAGTTTATCCGTGCTGAATACGAAATTGATCACGTGTTGTTTATTTTTAATTTTTTTTATCTTATCAAACTAAATCAATCATTAAAATCAACATCTACATTTACTATTGTAACAAATGGCTTAATAGGTACATTTAAGAATCGTTGGCCGTTACTAATATGTACAATTCTTTTTTTACAAATTGCTTCGCCGTACACATTTCCTTCTTTTTTAAAAGTGGGTTTTTTCCTACAAATTATCGTTTTTTATCAAAAGTTGCGACGCTGTTAGACGGTTATTTTATTTTTCCTACCAAAATGTTTTATGTTGCCGCACAGTTTCAATATTATTTTACACGTTTGTTAGTATCAGTACGATTTGGAGATCTGTACTGTGGCGTTTAGGGTGTGTACTCTAGACGCCGGGTTGAATCAGAAAAAGAATTTGGATGTGTCGGTTTTGATGTAGCGTTTATTATTAGACATAGCGTGATCGAGCTATACTAATTATAATATTGAATGGAAACGATGTAGGTCAGCACATAGTAATTGGCGTATTATATGTGGTGCGATGTCACCTGATATCGTGGTGTTATGTGTCGCGCTGAAGCCAGTGACCCGGAATGAATTCGACCGATGGATTCGAACTTCGGCCGGTCTTCACTTGGTGCTGGTGCAGTGACTACTTGGCTGGTTCTTGACTTGTTGGCTTCTCGGCTGCCCTCATTATTCGGTTGTAACTGCACTGGTCTGAACTAAGTTCGTACTTTGAACGTAGGTTCGAACTGTACTGAACTGAATTCTGTTGTTGTACCTACTTCGTTTTATACATACGAAGTAGGTTAGTGTACTTAGTAAGCAAGGCCGTTAAGAAATGCTGAGTGCACTTGCTTACTTGCAATGTATGTTTTGATTTCCGCGTTTACGCGGATGTAGAATTTGTGTTGATTAGAATGGGGTTGCGATGTTAACCCCACAGGGGTCCCTCCTTAGTGGATAAGTCCACGATAAAGCGTGTCGGAGGTTTGTGAGCCAGAATATGCGAACAAAGTTTTTTTTGTGTGCACATTTTCTTGCCTTGCTTATTTTAAATGTTTCGGGAAGTGAACATGCCTGCCATCGGGTGATTGTGCGTGGCGCTTGGGTCGTAGCGGCGTTCTGTGAGATGGGTGTAGTTACGGGGTTGGCGGTTCCCTGTTGTTGTCCTCTACGGTTTGGTTCGATCGATGGAGACGGTTGTTTCGCGGTTTCTGATCTGCAACGTTAGTGTTTTGTCTCCTCGTTTAATGACTGGGAATGGTCCCACGTAAGGTTGTTCGAGCGGCGATTTAGCTGCGTCGCGGCGAACGAATACCTGTTGTGCGGTTCGCAGATCCTTGAATATGAACGTGCTTTGTTTCGAGTGGTTGGTTCCAGCTGTTGGGCTCAATTTTGCGAAATTGTGCTTGAGGTCCTTTATGAAGTTGACCTGGTCTGTCGTGGGTGCCTGTTTTGGTACTAGGAATTTTAGGAATTCACCGGGGAGTCTGATGGTGTCGTCATATGTTAGTTCGGCTGCGGATGATTTCAAGTCCTCCCTCCATGCTGCTCGTAATCCTAATAAAATGGTGGGCAGTAGATTGGTCCATTGCTGTTCTTGGTGGCAATGGATAGCGGTTTTGAGGTGGCGGGGGAAACGTTCTACCATTCCGTTTGCTTGCGGGTGAGTGGTGCCAAGGAGTTTGTTTAATTGTTTGATAGCTCTGATTCAAATTGCCGTCCCTGGTCTGTTGTGATTTGTAGGGGAACACCGAAGCGTGTGATCCACTCGTTATATAGCGTGCGTGTGATTGTTTCGGCTTCGATATTTTCGATCGGGTAGGCTTCAGGCCTGCGGGAAAATCTATCGACACAGGTGAGGCAGTAACGTTTACCTTGTGAAATAGGTAGCGGTCCTACTATGTCGATGTGGATGTGTTCGAAGTGTGCGGATGGGTTTGTTATTGTTCCGAAGGGTTTGTCTTGTGGCGGGGTTTGGGAGCTGACACTGTATGCATGCAGGTGTCCATTGCCGGCAGTCTGCGTCAATGGATGGCCAGACGTATCGCTGTTTGATGAGGTGCGTTGTGGCTTTCGTTCCTGGGTGTGCCAAGTTGTGCATCGTATTGAAGGTATGTCGGCGGTGATTCGCGGGGACGAAAGGTCGGGCGTTGGCGGTTGACAGATCGCAGTAAACGGTTATGTCCGTGTTAGGGAGTGTCACTCGTTTCAGTTGTAGTGAACTTCCTGGACTTAGGTATGTTTGCAAATCCGTGTCTGTGGCCTGTGCTTTTGCTAGTTCTTCGAAATCGATTGGGGCTGTTGTGATTGTTTCGATGCGGGATAGTGCGTCCGCAACGACGTTTTCTGTGCCTGAAATGTGGGTGATGTCCGTTGTAAATTAGATGTAATCGTGGCGGCGGAATTGGCGGGGGGAACATTTGTCTGGCTTTTGGCGGAAAGCGTAAGTTAACGGTTTGTGGTCCGTACGGACAGAAAATTCTCTACCTTCAACCATGTGTTTGAAGTGCTTTATGGCTTGGTAGATTGCTAGTAATTCTCTGTCGTACGTCCCGTACTTTCTCTCGGCGCTGGATAATTTCCTGGAGAAGAAAGCGAGTGGTTCCCAGTCGTCATCAATGCGTTGCTGGAGTGCGGCTTCGATTGCATTGTTTGAGGCGTCGGTGACTATGGCGAGGGTTGCTCCTGGTTCGGGGTGCACGAGCAATGTGGCCTGTGCTAGTCTCTCTTTGCAGGCCTCGAAAGCATGCCAATTAATTGGTTTTGCGCCTTTAATTTTCTTTTTCTGCAGATCGTTCAGCTGTGCCTGCAGTTCAGCAGCCTTTGGGATAAATCTTCTGTAGAAATTGATCATCCCCAAAAATTGTCGGAGTTGTTTGGCTGTGGTCGGTGTGGGGAACTTCTTAATCGCATCCACCTTGTCCGCTAGTGGTATGTTGCCTTCGCTTGAGACTTGATATCCGAGGAAGCGTGCTGTCGTGACGCCTAAGTGACATTTTGCTGGGTTAACGAGTATCCCGTATCTCTGTAGGCGCGTGCCCGCAAATGAGTCTTGTGCTCTGACGTGGATGCTACGAGGATGCCGTCGAGGTAGGCGTAGCAAAAATCTAAACCTCGGGTTACTTCGTCGATAAACCTTTGGAAGGTTTGACCGGCGTTTCGGAGTCCAAAAGACATGAAGGGGAACTCAAACAATCTGAAAGGTGTGGCTGTTTTCGGAATGTCTTCGTTTGCGACTGGGATTTGGTGGTATGCTCTCACCAAATCTATTGTCGAAAATACGTTTTTTCCTCGGAGAGCGTGGGAGAAGTCCTCGATGTGTGGCACGGGGTAGCGATCGGGGATGGTGCGGGCGTTGAGTGGCCTGTAATCTCTGCAAGGCCTCCAGCATGGCCGTTTTTGGGTGCCATATGCAACGCTGATGCTCAGCTGCTGTCTGACGGGCGAGCAATGCCCATGTCGACCATGGACTGGAATTCGTGTTTGGCGATTCTTAGTTTGTCGGGTGCGAGGCGGCGTGGTCTGCATGCTATAGGTGGTTCTGGAGTGGTTTTAATGTAGTGTTTTGTTGCGTGTTTTGGTACGTGCGGTGCACCGGAAGGTCTCGTGATCTCGGGAAATTCCTTCAGGATTTCGTGGAACGAAGTTGTTCCTGAGACATCGCGTATAGAAGGCCTTTCTTGCTCCGATGTTACTCTAGTGGCTTGCGAGATGTTGGTTAACGGGCCTGCAATTTTGTTGTTGTGGATAATAGTTTTTAGTGATGCAGGAAGTTGGCCCCAACGATGGGTTTTGTCACATCTGCAATCACGAAACGCCAGGCAAAGGATCTTCGTAAACCCAAGTTGAGACTGAGGGTGATGAATCCGTACGTCGCGATGGTCGGTCTATTTGCCGCCGTTAGTTCGTAAAATGTCTTGCGCCGTGGCCCGTTAACTAGTTTGACGGGGAATACTGATATGTCCACTTGACGTGTGTTTCGCTCGTATATGAATAGGCGGCGCGGGGTTATGTGAAGGCTGTCGTTGGCCGCGTTTATCGACTGCCCTGCTCGTTTCCCGGCGAGAAATCACATGAGAAACCACAGTACGAAACGCATGTTTACATTTGGGAAAAATTTAACAAACGTCCGTGACCAAAGATTTGGTTTGTTTTATAAATACTACAATAAAATTAACCTAGCACTCTCCGAAAGTGAAATAATCACTTTTTCGCAACTATGGTTTTTAAACTATTTGGATAATTTTCTCTAACCATTACGAAAATCCACTGCCACATTGAAATGCAGTTTGTCTGCTATCACCGCGATACTAACAAAAATGACATGACACATTTTGCTCGCAAATTAGTCTTCAGGTGTTTTAATATTTTTTTTCTATTTTTTTTATTTCTATAAATTTCGATGCTTCCCTTTGCTTTATGTTTGTTATTTCCTAATCGCATATTTTTTTACACTCTTCTACGAAATCAGCATTTACTGTGCGATTTCGCATACAACAATGACGAATTTTCTTACTGTGCTGCTGTCCGAACATCTTCAGGAATATTATTCCTCTTATTAGTTGCTCTTATCATCTCAAACCACTTTTTTCATAAATAAAGTTGTCAACTTTCTTGCAATCAATAAATATTAAAAAAACTATTGAACAATGCACATCCGTTAGGACCTTTACTACCTTGCCAGTATTATTTAACTCGGCCTTCGAGCTTGTGTCACTTCTACTTAAAATACTACCTACTAATTATTTTAAGGGTTTATATGAAATGAGTTAGTTATTCATGAAGGTGAAGGGCGAGGGCATTTCCTTGGCTTCTTGGTTAAGGGACGCATGTTTTATCATGGTAGAACGTTGTTCCAAATGTATTTATGTAGTACAAAGTGCTTAAAAATAAAGTATTTTGTTACGTACGCGTTTAAAACATGTTTGCCAATAGTTTATGCTTCAGATGTAATGACAAATAATGTACTTTATGAATATAGCGTGACACTGGTAACGTTTTCACATTTTTATCCAAAAATACCAAATGAAGTACGATTTCTCAAAATTCGAAGCTGCCATGTATTGAACTTGCATTTTATCCCCACAGAGTTTTTTACTTTTTTGATAAAGAAAGAATGAAATACTCATGACCCTTCTTTTTTTAATAAATAATGGAAGATAAGACAAAGAAATGTTTTTGCCTTTGAATAATTAGGCATTCGAAAGCTGTTACCTATGAATGAGACTACACCTTTCTCATCTTTGTCACGAGCAGTTGGAGTGGAGAGTTTCGAAATTGAGGATGCCATCAATTAATCCCTTGAGAGGAGCGGTAGGTCCACCACGCTTAAAATAGATGAAAACACTTTCTCATTTTTATGTTTGCATTTATGCCCCTGTGAGCTTTTGAACCAACAGACTATGACACTGACGAAGGGAATGCTTCCAATTTTAATCGCGTTACCTGCTTTATTTGTAAGATGCTTCTCCACAAATCCTTACAACAATATGTTCGTTTGGAAGTGCACACTATCGCTGTATCATACGAGGATATATTGAAAAATTCTTAGCCTACTATAGAACCAAACAAAATTTCAATGTCAAAATATTTTATTACTCAACATATTCTCCTCTTAATTGGATACATTTATTACAGCGAGCCTGCAACGTCTCTAGACCTTTCAAAAAAATGTTTCTTCTTGCTCTGCAAACCAGACCTCCACAGCTTCTATTACCTCCTTGTTGGAAGAAAATGTACGACCTTTTAAATTTTTTTCAGTTGAGGAAAGAGGTGATAGTCGGACGGAGCCAAATCGGGTGAATAAGGGGGTGTTCTAGTAATTCAAACCCTAAATCACGAATTTTTGCATGGCAACATGAGATTTGTGTGCAGGGGCGTTGTCCTGCAAAAACAAAACACCTTTGGATAGCTTTCCGCGTCTTTTATCTTTAATATTTTCCCGTAGAGTGGTCAGTAATGTCGAATAGTAATCTCCAGTTATTGTTCTACCCTTATCCAAAAATCAATCATGATTACTCCATGGCAATCCCAAAAACTGAAGCAAGAACTTTTCCAGCAGATTTTGGACACGAAACTTCTTAGGTCTTGGAGGACCAGAGTGTCGCCATTCCATCGATTGTTGCTTTGTTTCTGGATCGTAGAAATGTACCCAAGTCTCATCCATAGTAACAATTCGGTTTAAGAAGTCTACATCGTTTTCAAATCGAGCACAGATCGAACGCGATGCTTCTACCCTTGCACGCTTTTATTCAACATTCAACATTTGGGGATCCATTTTGCAGCAATTTTTCTCATGTCCAAATTGACGTGAACCATATGATGAACGCGTTCGTATGAAATATTCAGTGCTTCAGATATCCGTTTTAGCCCAATTCGACGGTCTGATAAAATCATGTCATGAACTGCATCAATATTTTCGGGGACTGACACAGAACCTGGCCTTCCCGATCGGTCATCATCTTCAATGGAAAATTTACCTCTTTTGAAGCTTGCATTCCAATTTTTGACGGTCGCATACGAAGGACATTGATCACCAAGGGTATTAAGCATATCTTCGTAAATCTGGTTACCTCTTAACACTTTTAAATACCTGATGATGGCTCGATACTCCAATTTTTCGATTTTCACAATTTCGGTGGACATCTTTTTTCATTTAATTTATTGTGTGACTCTGGTTTACTTTTTTGACGTCAAGCTTTACACTGACACTTCTAATAAGTTATTGTTTGTTGCTATGGTAACGCAATATTTTGTTTATGCAAGGAACTGGTCTAGGCTAATTAGATATCAATACATCCTCGTATAAATTTGCTCCGGCTAGATCAGCTGGTTTCGGAAAGTAAGGCATAGATCTTTCCGTCTTAAATTAACATACTGAAAGTACCTGAAGGAATTCGGAATTTACTCTTAAATGATACGATAGAAATAAAATTCTTACCATTAATGGAATTTATTTAAGATGAACTGAGGAGCGGCGATCAACAAGGTACTTTCACACTGGTAATATAATCGAAATATATCTCAATCGAATTTTAATAACAGTCAGTAAAATAGAAATACAAAATATTGAGCTGTAAGACGGTTTTCTTTTGTTTTATAATTGAATTAAAGATCAGTTCTACAACTACAATGGTTCTACTTTAACTTGTAGTTTTAGTAACACCCAGACTACATTGAACGTGAACGTTGAATTGCAAATCCACATCACAAAACCCTGCGTTTTCTTTCCGACAGGCGAGCAAATTAAAATCGCAACCATAACAAGTAGTATAATTAAAGAGTATTTTGTGAAGTCTAAACTATTACATAAAGTAAATACTCCGATGTGAAGCAGAACAGAAGCATTAACTGTAAGTAAATTCGATCCCTCTATTCTAAAGGTTCATATTTGCTCAGTTTTTACACGCTGAGTATAATCAAGCATTGAGAAACGTCTTTTCCATTTTAAAGCGGTTCTTTGAATGTTCTTTGAGCCGCTGTCAAATGATTTGAATAGAGAACCTCTAACCAAAAGGCTCTTCCATATCCTTTATCCCTCAGCAAGAACATTGCATTATTACCCGCAAGAAAAAATGCGTGTATTTCACCAAATTCCATTGCCATGTACGCTTCCCGACCATGTTGCGTCTAATTACATGCAGTTTGTATATTTATGCTATCAAATCAATTCCGGTAAAACATTCTGGTACATGAATTTTTGGTTTCATTGTTTTGATATAGGTACAGTCTATCGCCCCTATTATTTCCAACACCTTCTTGAAAGCCAGGATCCCCTAGACTACGTTACATCTGACAAAGATACTTACTCCCCTACTCAAAATATGAATCCCAATGAACATATTAGCCATCCAATGAACGTTCTTTGGATTAAAAACAAAGGACTCGTGGTTTAATGTATGTAATAATTTTCTACAGGTTGGGGAACCACCAACGAACTGTACCATCAATCAAGTCAAAGAACTTAGGCATACCTATTTGAATAAATTGTTATGTTTAATTATGATTTTAACTTAAATTATACGTTTTATAAAAAAATATAGAAGGACATTTTATTTATTAATTATTTTCTTTAATCATCACCCTAGCAACAGATTTAAAGTATGCAACTCATAACACATGAAGCACATAAAACTCTTCATAACCCCCTATATTTAAAATAAAGAACGCATTTTTTTAATTTAGGAAAACGTTAAACCTATACACTATCATATCTATCACTCACATATAGATGGATCAAATTAATGTGAAATTTTCCTCTTATACTTCCATACTTCACATGTGGTATCATTTAAAATTCTATTTATTAGAAATGGTCCAATGTACGGATTCTGTAATTTTGCACATAAATGTTGATCTCTTCTAATAATTCTTAAATTCTTAATTATTACAAGATCTCCTACTTCAAATTTAACTTTTTCTTTATCTGATGATATATTTATTGGTGCACAATCAGTTCTTGTATTTGACGTTCAATTAATATTGTTCTCTATTTTTGTTAGATTTTTCTTCCATAGTCGATAATTTTCACTTATTAATATTCTTAAATATTTAATTACTTCTTCGACCAACTGTTCAATCCGTGGATGGCGTATCGAACAAAAATTGTTTTCTATATTCATCTCTTCAAAATGTCTTACAAATCTGTTGTTGTTAAAATACGTTGCATTATCAGCGAGAATTGGTTTGGCTTCTTTTCATTATCAATAAATTATTGTATACAGCATATAGTTTCATCTGAATACCTTTTTGTTGGAAATGATTTTGTGTATTTCAAGAACACGTCATGAGTCACAAGATTATACAAAAAACGATCCGTTGTCGAAACCAAATTACTTAAATAATCAATAGCTATTATATCTCCTGGACTATCCACTTTAATGCTTGTTATTTTATTCTGATTTGTATGATTTTTATTCTTCGCCAAACAACACTTCACGCATTTTCTTTACTCCAATGAGACCGAATATAATATGTAGATCTAAAAAACAAACGAAAGTTCAAGGTAGATAGATTCCGGCTATGAGAAAAACTAAGCACATTCTTAGCTGGCATCTGACACTATACAGACTGCTACATATTATTTCTTTGGATGAATCTTACTACATGGAAACTGTCCCTTAGGTGTAGACACCGCTATCACTTGCTCATTAAACATTTTTTATACTCATATCATTGATTAGTAACTTTATAATCAATGCTCATATTTTGTTTGTAATCATGCCATAATATTTCCTTTGGTCATTTGCAGTGAATGTATTATATTTTCCTCTTTGAATAATAATAAGATAATTAAATAAGAGTTTTATCAACTGCTATACAGATTCATTGTAAATTCAGGGCCACTTGATTTACTTTTTTATTATCAATGATAGACAAAAAGTTTATTAAAAAAAGTTTTACAAGTATACGAGATGAGTATTTTCCAAACCTTGCACAAAAGGTTGGCTTCCGGTTTAAGCGGAAATGATATCAACTATATTTTTTAAATGAATTATGTAGTATTTTTTAGGCTAAAGTGATTCTTTGATAAATTCTCTTTAAAAACTATTAACACAAGTATAGCGCTAAAGATACTAATAAATTAGTTATTTATTACTCAAAATCTAAAGAGATGCTTTCGATTGGTACAATTAATCTTAGGAGGCTGTGAAAACTAATGTGCACAACGGTCAGAATATATTTTTATAAAGAAAAAAATTGTAATAACTGTAACTTATCAAGCAACACCGTTCAACACCAATCACATAAAAACAACTTAAATTGATTGTCAACAGAAGCGTTTTCGGCGTTTTGTTCACAGAAGCATTTACGGCGATTTCTCCACAGACGCATTTTCGACGTTTTGTCTACAGTAACATTTTCGGCGTTTTATAACTAAAGTATTTTCCAAGTTTTGTGGGCAAAAACATTTTTGCCGTTTTGTCCGTGGATTGACTTGGTGTTCGGGGACGACGCCAGGTTACGATCGCTAAGACCTCGTTTTCTACTTTTCGACATTTTGACCACATTTTGCGATTTGTCCACAGAAGCATTTTCGGCGTTTTGTCATTTTTCGGCGATTTGTTAAAAAATTCGGCGATTTGTCTGGACCCCCTCCCAACATAAGTTCTTGTTTCGTCCATGCACTGGTACCAATAGAAATCATCAGGTTCATTCTGTAAGTTGCTGTCTTTTCAATCCAACATTTCTGTGTCCTTCTTTTCTTTTTAAGAACTTTAAATTTTTTAATTAAACAAACAACAGCTATTGCTAATAACCCTAATAGCGCACTTCAGTTATAAATTTAAATAGGACAAAAGAAACTACCTTAGTTCTTTCTCTTTTCATCAAGGCAGCCAACATACTTATGGGTATTTAGTAAAAATTTCCAATACAATGCTTAAAAAGACTGTTTTATGAAGAATAACAATAATGAATAAATAACACGAATAAAACGATCTAACCAAACATTAACAATCAACTAGCAATCAACAATTTGTAATTGGTAACACTGCAGCAAACTGCAGGGATTTCTTGTACTAAATTTAGGGTATTTTCAATGTTTCTAAAAGCATGTTTCCTTACTGGTAAAGAAAGAGAGCATTCGGGTAGACTCTTTTGTCCTTTTTAAATTTTTTTTAACTGAAGCTATTCCTGCTGCATCGTACTTGCCACTGCCTGTGAAAATAAATACGACCGATTCACTTTGTGCAAGTTGATAAGTCTGTTTGCGCAAAATGCATGAGCGTAAAAACGCACATTTATAATAAACATTTAAAAATTAAACGACATTAGAGAAAACATTAGCATTATTAATATAGTTTATATAGATTGATGATGTATGTAAAACATTTACTAAATTGAAGCCTAGATAAATTGATGTCTAAAAGTGCAATTTTGAAATTATTACGTCGCCGTATATCATTCCAATACCATAACAACGAAAAAAATATATAAAAGGGGTCATTCATTCTTTTTTTTTATAACCACCCCTTTTTATGCATGTTCCCAATACATAGCATGAATACGCAATACGAAGATAAACAAGCATAAATCCGATTGTAACTTGTTTGCGCTGATGGTTAAAGATTGTTGTTGTATGTATGTCCCACTTGCTTTGTTTCACAAAATATTGCGTAGGAATTCAGAAAAAGCTCTGATACTTTAATATATAAGTAACACAACACGTTTCTATAACTACCTGCCTACACATTACATGCGTTAACATTTATTCAACACGATCGTTATTGATTCGTAAATTTACAAATAACATATTTTGTCGTTATCAAGGAAATTACAATCTTGTTAAGCGGCGACATACAATTTGTAAATCGAATTTAAAATTATGTTAATGACATTTACTATTTCGAATACATAAACGATAATTAAAATGGTGAAGCGCACATTCCCAATACGGGCATTATTTTATTACATAATAGCAGATTGCTCCCCTTCTAATTTGTGATAGCATTCAATTCATAGGGCTTTGAGTGTAGAGAAAAAGACTCCTTTCCTTTGAACGTGTCAGATATTATGCGACCACATAATGTTTTTACACCTAACAACCCCTACTGCTTCGTGGACCTCGTTCCATACAAACAATGTTGCTTTAAACCGCTTCTCCCCTCACGGTTTTACGAACGGAATATAGTATGTAAACGATTAATAAACGTCTACAACATTACATACATCGTACACCTTTAAACGCGGATCCACTCACGTAAAAATGTACACCACTCAAAGTCGGTTTTCATCGCGTGAGCTTTTAAGACAATTGTTCCTTACTAATTACTTTTCGTCCATTCGTTTGAAAAGAGCAATAACAAACAATTTATATAAATTATACTTGCCTTTATGGTTTAACTGATTTTCCTCTTTTATTTCCGTAATCGTATTTTGCACCTTTTACCTATTCCTGTTCTTCCAACCACGTAGAACGAACGCCATCGAATCTAGAATGCAATCAACAGAACCACGAAGCGTAGGAAAATTAATGCTTTACTTGAGGAGATTACATATTCATCCCAACGGGAAACGGGAAGTGGCGTCATTAACAGAAAACATCGATCGTGGATTATGTATCTGATGTCAAATTGAAAATCGTTTCCATAAAAGGTTTATTTTCCTCTGCGTAGTCTGGATTTGAATATTTGTAGACTTTCAGGTGGTCTTTGGCGACGCCTCGTTTAATCTATTTATGATTGCCGTGCGTTATACGGATAGTTAAAGATCAGTCAAAACATTATTTACCTACAGTTATTTCGTGATAACACAAAATTTTTGTTCCACTTCAATTGATTACCGCACACACTGTTCCTTTCTCTCTATGTAGTTTTGGTATAATTACAAATATTTAACCAGTGTCATTCATTTATGTGTTATGTGTTTCTTATTACGCCTAAGGTTATAAGTTCTTTATTATTATTGAAATTTAATGAAACTTAAGTAGTTTTATGATATTATGGGTCTACGACAAATTGCCTAATCTAATCGTTAGATGATCACTGAAATCGTCTTGCTAACCTTTCTTCTGAACTATGTTTGTAAGATCTCCCTCTTTTTTCTATGTAACTGTTACGCCGTTTCTCTTTGTCCGTCACGCTTAACCCTACCTGGTTGACAGGTTTATTTTATACAAGGTGGGCCAACGCCGACGAAACAGAGCCAATTGATTATTAAAAAAAAAGCGCAGACCCGTCAATTTTATTTCTTTTTTTTTCTAAATTATCGATGTGGCTGCAATTGGCTCTGTTTCGTCGGAGTTGCCCCATCCAGTATATGACAATAAATGGCACATAAATTGCTTAAGTATGTTAAAGAAAAGTGCAAACAAAACCACTTACGATCAAATCCAATATTGACGAAAAGAATAAACTTAAAATACCTCAACGGTTGAACTAACGAACTATTTTAATAGAAACGCACAATACCAACAATTAAAATACCTACACAAAAAAATATTATTTTGTAACAAGATTAATTCTTTAAAACGGTTTTTTTGGTGGAATTGAAGAATTTCGCTTAGTTTGAACATTTTACCTGTACATGTCCGTTTCAAGCCATTTTCATTTGACGACCTTAAGCATAATTTTTGAGACACATGTTTTTCAGTTGGTATGTTTTTTTGTACATTGTGCCAATGGCCACAGTAGTGACAGGCACGTTAAATTGAATAAAAGAAAATTTAATTTAGCTAGCTTTCTAATTAACCGTTAAGTTTTTAATTCACTTTCGGTTTTTCATTTACCGCTAGATTTTAATTCTCATCTCTAATATCCATGTTAATAGATGTTTTTTTAACTTCTTAGCTTTCTTAAAGTATTGGAATTTGGACTGTCAAGTTAACCTATCACATTTTTGACGAAATCTGGTTTGACGTTATATGTGGCTGAGATAGGTGAAGAGAAACGGCAACTTAAAGGATAATAATTTATTCAAACAGCTAAGCTTTTTTTTGCTTTATTCATAAACGTTCTATTCGATATTTGATTATTATAATTAATAAAGTATCAACTTATCGAAACAATTGTTAAACTTACCTATGCGCTTGGTTTTCTGATTAAGATTTTGGTCATGGGGATCTTCGATATTTGAAGAGATACGAAGTCGTATTGTGGCACTCAGTAAAATGCCTCTTTGAAATTTCAAACATTCTGATTACTTCCGGAGATATCCGCAAAAAACAGAAATTTTGTAAATTTATTTGACAAGATAAATGCAAACAATGAACACTTTGTCAATGCTACTTTTATCGCTCTCTACATTATGATGTCATTAAATTCTAAATACGATGTTTCGTCTTTTGGTAGCCAGTTGTTTTTTCTTATGGGTCCCATCTCGAATTGTTCCATTTTTGAATTCGTATTTTAATTGCGATTACGACCGTGTATCGTTGTTTGGTGGAAATAATTGTTTTTTACGTGGTGTACCTTGAAAATGAAATCCATACTTCAATGCGTTTTAAATTCACAACAACAGTTTTTAAATATTATTTTGTTACGGTCCTGAATTCGAAATGAACGTAGGTCGTAAGGCGAGTTCAAAACGTATGGCGTAGGTTGGGCGTTACGTCGGAATTCACATCGACCGCGCTACATCGAATTTTCCTATTGGAGAAAGACCTCCAACTAAACCATCTCCATCAGAGCAAGACACTGTAAATACTGGGGGCGATGTTTTAAAACAAAAGGCCTTTTGGGTTGACGAGACCTGGTTATCGTTTACTTCCGAGCTTAAGTTATTTTTAGGACACCGTTTTGTAAGTGACGTGTGTACGTCAAGTTTTCGGAAAAACTAATCTTAAATTATCATTAAACTTGGGGTGTAACGATAAAACTTATCTGAAGTGATACTTTAATTACACGTTGTAATTTAACCGTTATTGCTAACGCCCGTACAATTTTATGCGACAGTCTCTGTACACCTTCTTTTAGTAATTTTTTAATTGTTATTTGCTATATTTAAATCGTGCATGTGTCTCTTTCATATTGTTCTTGTTTTTAACGTGTTGGATCTTGTAGGAAAACCAAATTGTACTCCTGTTGGTTGGTTTTATTTCTGTTCTTTACTCAGCAGGTGGCGCCACGTTACGCAACAGTTTCTTAAGGACCCGCCAAATCTACCGCTGAAGCCGGACACTGTTGCGATAACGATTATAAATTCGGGAACTCCCATGAAATTTAATGCGTTGATTCGTGTTTTCTCTAGGTTGTACATCTAGAGCCGTCGATCCTTTCCGTATTTGTAAGTTACAACAGTTACAATTTTAAATTAACAAGACCTGTGAAACTAAATTATAAATAACAAACAAATTAAGAAATTTATAAAATATATTCGAACTGTGCACCTTCCACTTCCAAGCAGAGCTGAATTCGCATCCTTAAATTTTGGATTAATCTTAAAATATGCCTTTTTATTTTAGTCCTTAAAGTTGTGATAATCTTTCTTTGCAACTCATGAACATCAGTGGGTAGAGATTTGTAAATGATATTTTTCATAGTTCCCCATAAATAGATATCCAAAGGAGAAAGATCTAGATGCTGGGCAACGTAAGTCTCCGTTTTTTTTAAATGACTCTACCAGGAAACATTTCGGACAGACATTCACACACTCTCCTAGCGCTAGGATTGTGTGGCGGAGCACCATCTTGCTGGTACCAAAGGTTATTTTATTGAACTAAGCAATCGTCGTTACAGTTATCTGTTGGCATTGCTTAGTTTATACTATTTATACGTGCCCCTTATTACACGAGATGTCGTTAGACACACACTTCACTTATGTTATTAGATTGGTTTAGACAAATGTTGTTATCGATGTAAGTGTAAGTAACTATCTGCAGTCAAATTATCTTCGTAGATGTACCTATGGACCAATTATACTATTGCCAAAAAAACCAACACATACATTTAGACCGAAACGAGATTGTGGTCGGCGTCCTTGGTGTTGCTGGGGATTTTTGTTAACTATAATCGGGATGAAGATTTTATTAATTTAATTAGATATGTTTTGTTGGCCCTTTTTGGTGATAATTTATACAGTTTTGTGGTAACTAATGTGATTGTGAATTTTATGTTTTCTTTTGATTGAATCCTTTCAGAAATTCTTAATTTCTTCTTCGAACTCTAAATTGATCTATTACTACTATCTGTCAAACCGCGATCCTCTTTTGAAGAATTGTGTTTCCGGGTTTTAATTTGAAGAATGTGTAAATTAATGTAACGAGTTTTAAATACACAAAGAAATTTAATTTAATTAATTTGAATATACAAAATTACCGATTTCAAAACACAACTGGAAAGTATTGTTTATTTGGTTATTTCCTATTTGGTACATTTTATAAATTAAATCCTTTTTTCAAAATTAGGAAATTTGATGCTTAATACAATCAGTTGGTTGGTCGCTTGAGATAGGCACATTATTAGTTTCTTTTTAGATTTTTTTTATAAAGAGTGTTTCGAAATAAGATCAGTAGTTCGAATGAATGACGGTTGATTGACCTTGATGAAATTTGATGCAATTATAACATTTGCTTACTACATTTTTAACTTATTACAACTAGTGGAATAAATTAGTGCCAGCTCATTTCAATCATAATGCCACTTCATAAATGTTTTTTTTAAATAATGGTTGTGATGATTAGGGTTTGAGTATTAAAAATCTTCGGTAAAAGAATAAAACCAGATGTTTAAATTGTTTTGTGGGATAATAATCCCCAAACAATGATTTTTAATTTTTTTATGATATTATTACTAAAAAATAATCGCACTGTTTATCATAATCGACTTTCAGTTTTTAAACAACAAATGCTTATTATATTATTTTTTAAAATGAAAAGAAAAATAACGACTTGAACATTTCTTTTTTTTTCAGTTGCTTACAAAGTATATACGAAATGATCAGTGGTATTAGGAACAATTAGGAAAAATTTCAATAACTTTTTATTTTTAAACTATTGTTAATTTTTTTATTCTGTTGTATTTATTATCAACCTCTATCAAGTTAATAGTGATACGAAGAGATCAATACACTGATTTTGATTTAATACTACAGACGATGTATTTTAAAATGTTTGTGGGCAATTAACAATTACTGAGAATATTTTCAATTATGATTTGCTAATTTCAAGTTTTTGGATTTCTCAAGTCGTTGCCCTGATGAACTCCTTACGACAGTCAATCCTGGAGAAGATGTTTTATTTCCACTACTACAGTATAAATTTTAAATACCAAAGGGTCAACAACAGAAATAATGTAAAATCCAACTGTTCAAGAAGATAAAGGATAAAAAAAAGATAATCGCTTAACATAAGTGGTTTTGGTTTCACATTGGGCACCACCTTTAAATAAATATTAATTATTACATGTTTAATATCTGTCAAAAATGTCAAAGATAAAAAATCCAATTATCTCAGAAACTGTTGCTCGGAGCGACATTTATTAAGTATATCTTTTTAGGGCAGAAGAAGTTGGAGTATAAAAATATTCAAATAAAAATTTCATAGAGGAAGGCACAAAAAATCAGGACATTTTAAATGTAAAAAGTGCTGTAAGTGGCACCCCCTGCATTTCACCACAAAAAGTGCAAATAGTACAGTAATTAAAAAAATTACCCAAGGAAAAAATAAAAATAATAACTTTGACAGTACAGTTTTTCTGAAGTTGAAGAGTGGAAAAAATTATAGTCTGGAGTTGATGTTTTCAATAAACATCTTATTGATGATCCAACAATAGAAGTCCCGGGCTTTGATCAAAAAAAGTTTTTTCACCACACTATACAGGTTTATACTGATCTTCTGGGGCACCATACATAACACTTACATCACAATTTAATAATGAAAATGTATCATACGAATAAATAAATAAATTGAAATAGTGAAATGTTTTTATCGAGTTTATCCATTAATAATATTTCAGGTATTAAATGTGATAGTAACACAAATTAAAACGATCTTAATAAAAATCAAGATTGAACTTGATTTTATAATTTATTTCTTTTCCGTATATTGAGGTAACTTTTAATTAAACTGCGTTTATAATTAAAACATAAAAGGGATTGCTCATTTGCTTAATATCGTGCCTAATAATTATATTTCTTGTGACACCGTATAAATAATCTTTTATTTCAAAATTGCGTTCAATAATTTTCCGAAGGTTTATAATTAAACGGAGAACCAAATTTGAGCGACAATTTAATCCTATCGTTTCGTGATTACGACATACTTAAGCAACATTGATTTGTATATTGCTGAATAATCTGAATAATTATTTGGTTTAAATACAAACGTAAGCATTATCCATGTAGAAACAACAATTTGTTTGTTACACGAATTTTATACGTATAGTAATGTAACATGAAGATATGTTTTTTGTACTAATTAGAATTGTTGTTAATTATATTGGATATGAATCGTTCTATATTATTAAATTTCATGTTGGAAGATTTCGGGAACTGGAAGAAAACAATTAATTTAATTTGAAATTAAGATAATATGTTCTTCTCGATCTGTCTTATAAGTAAACACATTATTAATTAGGTTTTTCAATTTTCTTAAACAAGAACTATCGTCTAAAACTTTTTGTTTTTCTCAACAGAGTTCAACTTTATATTTAACTTAAAGCTGAGTTATTTTCTCTGTTTTTGTTGCAAAGTTGATTAAACATAAAAAAACTTTATGTTTCGAACTTCAGTCAATTCAATACGGGATCATTGTTTAACATCTTTAATTAGAAATATTTGCTTTTTTGGAATTCGGGAAAAGTATTAAAATACAATTAACAGCGGCAGTGGCGGCTTGTCCATATGGTCATTTGGTCAATGACCTCCCAAAAATTTTGACAATATATAAAAAAATATTCATTATTACGTGTTTTATTAAAATAGGTAATTAAGTCGCAAGTACAATAACTTAAAATTTATCGGCCGTCGTTCGTAATTCATTCTCTTCAACCTTGAGCTGGCGGTGCGAATTGTCCTCATTGAATTAGATCTACCCGGAAAAACTCGAAAAACGTGCAGCGCCCGAATAAACGCGAACGTCCGAAACAATAATCAACTTTGGGTCATGAGCCGAGTCCCGCAGTTTACGTTGACTTCGTATAGGGTGTACAACTACGCTCGATTTTTGATTAGATTTTCGGGTGTTTTAAATCAATTTAAGAATTTATATTGATATGTTTTACTGTTGTTGTGTTGTTTTGTAAAAATATTATTTTTGATTCGCGTGTGCATGCGCTATAATAGAAAATGTCGGTAGTGCAGAAAATTAAACAACTAAAAGTGCTAACAAACTTAATTTTACAAAATTAGTTGAGTTCAAGGCAAATGGTCGTCCTTTGCCAGAACTAAGTTTACGACAACTAGCAAAGACAAAAATAAAGATGTTCATCGAAACTTTCGCAAGGTAATGTACGATTTAGCTAACTGGATATGTGGTTGTGAAGTATCAAATGTATTTTACTGTTTTGTTTGTTTATTATTTTCTAAAGACTCGTCAGACTCGCTATAGTGCAAATCCGGTGTAAGAGATTTAAAACATTTAAAAGAGGAAATAAAAAAACATGCTTTGTCTGCAGAACACATGAAATGCTCGGTAAATTTTGCAACCGTAGGAAATGTTGATATTCGTACACAGTTAGACAATGCTTACAGAAAATCCCTTAGAGATTTTAATGAGAATGTTTCGAAAAATCGATATATTTTGAACAGTATTGTAGAATGTATAAAATTTTGCGGTGCATTTGAGTTATTTATATTTTTTTAAGTATGTCGTATTTTTTAAATTAATTTTTGACCTCCCAGTATGATTGACCACGAGCCGCCACTGAACTGCGGTAGTTCCAAATCAGCTTTAATTTTACCCATAGTTTATTAAATGAGTACACCTACATCTCGTTTTAGGAGGGCATCAGTGTACATTCGACAATTTTATCTTTTACAGTTTTTCTTCGGTTTACAAATTTCGCCCCCAGAAAAATTTTGTGTACCAAGTATTTTTGAAAAATCTAATATGTAAATAAAAGAAATTTGTATTTCTACTATTTTGTACAACAACGATCTTGTTACTTAATATTTATACATATTTCTTGTACTTTTAATATATTTTTCCCACTTTTATTTTCTGTAAATGTTGATTAACGTAAATGACGCATTCTTAAAATGAAGCTGTTTGATAATAAATTGATGTATAAGAGTGGATTCATTTCTAAAAGTGCGGTAGTGGTTTGGCAAAATAAATTTTTCCATGTGTTTGAGTTATATTATTATTAATTGTGTCTAAACTTTTAGTATAAAGTAATAATAGGGAAGAACTTATCGTTACAAAAAAATTGGTTGAACATGTAGTTGTATATTTAATGATTTCTATAATATTTCATTTGGTAAAAGCGGATTTTATTTATATTAAATTATTTTTCAGTCTTAAATCAACAATAATACTATCCATGTTTAATATGAAAAAATTATTCTCTATTTACAAAGTTTGTAAATACAGATAAATTTGAAATTGTATTCTGTAGAAATTTATGACTGAAAAATATTTTAACCGGTTCGAACAATTTATATAATATATGTAGATAATATGAAATAAACTCCTACGATACTAACTCGAAAATGATATATTCGGCTGTTATGTTTGAAATAACTGCACTCTTATTATTTGTCCTCCACTATTCTGTCGCTATAAATTTCGATAGATAGGATAACTACGCAAACCTATTGGAAAACAAAATTATGATTTCGGTTTCAGAGGGGATTCAGTTATTGTTTACATAAGTTTGAAATTTGTAGGTTTGCGAAATTGCAATTTTATAGATCTCGTACGTTTTACTTTCAAAGTACAACCAATTTAGTTTTCCATATTGAACTATAACAGATTGTCTTGTTTACTTCTATACATTATTTACGGAAGTTTGGTAGTCTAATCTAAAAGGTATAAATTTATGCTGTAAAACACCAATGCGCTACACATTCATTTAACGTCCAAAATTAAAATTATCGAATTTATACACTTCTTTTCAAACCCAACTTTCGTCTTCTATTAAGTCAACTGGTATTGATCATCTAACACATTTATAGAAAACTTTGCTAAAAGAAGGTTGTTGAACAATTTATCAATGTCTTTAGTGAATGAAAATAATTCATAGCTATAAAGTTCTTAAGTCCAATATTTATGAAAATAAAAATAAAACGCCTGGTCTCTTAAATTAATGAAAACTTTGTACGCAGTTAAGTGGGCTTGTTTTAAAAAAAATTATGCAGAATGAAAAATGTTATGCGTACCTATAATCCTTAAAATTAGAAACTTTCTTAGAATGTTTTTTTCTAAATTATTGTAAGCTTCGTTTTTAAATAATAAACAGAACAGAAGTCAATAAATGTAATCTTTTTAATATTAGTTGTAGTTTATTTCGACGAATTACTAAAACAATTAAAGAAAGGTGCACAAGCGTTCAGCGCAGAATTCCACATCGTCCCGATACTAATTAACGTATGCAAGCGTTAGAATGCGCATCGCGACGTACTTTTTAAAATCGAAATAAAAAAATACAGCTTTTTAACGAAACACTAGTATGAATTACTTCAGCGCTTGCTTTCTATTGCGTCTTCGATATCCACTCGCATCGCTCTCCCGAAAAAGTGAAAACAAAAATATTTTGGGATGTATTTCGACGAATTACGAAAGAAATTAAAGAAAGGTGTCTAGCGCAGAACTCTACATTGCCCGTTGTAATAAACGTATAAAAGCGTATAGAAAGTGCGACTTAGTTTGTAAAATCGAATGTTGATCTTATAAAATACAGTAACAACTAATATACGAAAATGCAACTTTTTAACAAAACACAAGAGCGATTAAGTATCAATTACTTCAGCATTTGCTTTCTATTCCGACTTTATAAAATTTCGCTCGAAAAAGTGAAAAAAATTAGGTTTTACAAAAAATAGACCAAATAAAAGTTGTAGATAATAGATTTTGCAACATATTTTCTTTCATACTGTCATTGTGTAAATTTATTTATTTATTCGTATGATACATTTTAAATAAATAATTGTGTAAATAATATCCCAATGTTCTGTATACATAGAGATTTCTGGTACTAATACATGCCGATTTAACCCAAATTACCTTAGTCCAAAAGTTGATAGTTTTCGAAAGTTATTATTTTATATTAATTTTTCTTGGATAATGTTCTTAATAGCTATACTATTTTCACGAAATTGGCTGATCGGTGGTTTTTTGGGATGAAAATTCCAAATATTTTCTCATTTTTGTGGTAAATTACAGGGAGCGCCACTTACAACAGTTTTTTTTACATTTAAAATGTCCTAATTTTTTTGTGCCTTTCTGTATGAAACATTTATTTGAATATTTTTATACTTCTGCTCCAAAAAGGTATACTCCCGAGCAACAGTTTCTGAGATAATTGGGTTTTTGCTTTATCTTTAATTAAAGACACAAATTCGCCATTGCCTTCCTTCACACTTTATCCATGCTTAGGATTGCTCCAAATTAATAATTGAGCGAGTTTAAAGGCCAACGGACAAACAACAATAATAAATTTAAAGACCAAAGGGTAAACAACGGATAAAGGTTAAAGAAAAACTCTAAACTTAAGTGGTTTTGGTTTGATTCAACACACTCAATTATTAATTTGGACCAGTCCTAAGCTTGGATAAAGTGTGAAGGAAGGCAATGGTTAATTTGTCTATTTAATTAAAATAAAGCAAAATCCAATTATCTCACAAACTGTTGCTCGAAGTGACATTTTTTTTTACATTTTTACAATAACGTTCGATTACTATTCAACTACTAATAAACCCAATGAATGATTTGATGTAAGAGAAATTCAATACTTCTATGGAATAAAATTATTTTTAGATCATCGTAATTTGTCTTAAAATGGGTAACTAATAACAATTTGTTTGGAGTTCTGGTCATGTAATAAATTATGAGTAAATAATAAGACAACTTACTTGTTGACAAATGTAGTTTTGATCAGATACCTCAACTGAAGGCTTCATAATATTTTCTAAAATATAAAAACGCTCTTCAGAATTAAGACGACCGTCTATAACCCAACAAACTCCCGGTCGCGCGTTCTTACCCAACCTCACACGTTAACTGAGAATTGGCCACTACGCTTTTTCGAAGTTATATGTTTATCCTGGTAATGCGTTTTTCCGTTCACAATACTTTTACTGGCCCATTGTTGCTACTAATTAATGTTTTTTCATCGCTAAAAATTACTCTATTTCAAAAGTGTAGTTGTTCATTTACATATCGTTTTGCAAATTCCAGGCTGTGCCTAATGTTGTCTTGACTTCGTACCTCTTTACTTTATTTTCGAATTCCTACTTCCTTTAACCTCTTTTGAGCAGTAAACGGCATCCAGGAAACTCTGTATTTGATATCGCAGTGGTGAATGTAGAAAATAATTGTTCTCTTTAATAATTTATTAATGCAATACCTTGTGCAGTTGTATATATTCTGGGTCTACCACTACCGATAGTTCTTCCTAAAATATGTTCTCTGGATCATTTTAATCGCAAACGTCCTACTGTACTCCGAGAAATATGAGGAGGTATTTCCACAACACTAGAAATTTTGAATGGTTAAATTTGTATTTCTTTTCTGTATTTATATGTTTCAACTACCCTTTATCGGACAGTACTTACATTAAGACCATAACTAAACACAATATTGTATATTTCGCTATTGTAATAGTAATTAAAACAATTAACCTCTATAGTGGTAGTATAATGCAGCAAATACATTTTATTGTAATTTTAACTTAAGCATCGAGGAAATATAGTTTCATTATGAGGTCAATCTATAAGCTATTATTGTATATATTAAGTTGACAATAGACTTTTCTAAAATCTAAACAAGTGGTGCAGGTATAACGCAGGAAATGAATTCTGTAAATTAGGGGGAAAATAGTTTCATACAATGATAAGCTTGTAAGGATTAAGTTTTCAATAGGGGATTTATACTTTTCTAAAATCTAAAGAACAAAACAAACGGGAAACCAACAGCAAATTTTTTATTTTGGGATTATTTGCTAATAATCTGTTAGAAAAAGAAGTATAGTTTACAATACGGCTGATACAGGGCACAAGTATCGCTTTGTCTTTGAGCGGAAAGTGAAGTTTTTAATCAATCAAACATAAAAATTTTTAGATATGTTTTTAATTATCAGATATGGATATTACGTTTTTTTCTAAAATTGTAGGTTTAGATGTCATTTCTGTGACGCGTAACTTATTCACTTTAGTAATCCCTGCTGGAAGGTATTTATCAACTACCTGCTGTTTAATAGCACCGATACTCGTAAATCCGCTTTACAACATAAAAACTTTATTTTAAAGAAACCGTCTTGTCGCATTTTTATTTTCTTGAGTGTACATATTACAAAGCAAAATATTAGATTTTACAGATGACTTTACAACTGTTGAGTGATTCTTGATGCTTGTTAGCAATTGTAAAATCTCTTGCAAATGTACCGGGTGGTCCAAATTGGACACTTTGATAGGAAACACCCATTTCTAGAGGAGCTAGAAAAAACTAACTAAAATGTTACGGGCTCGATTTTTGTGAAAATTCGAATAGCGGAAACCGCTCATCGATATCTTGAAGTGTTTGGAAGATACAGGGTGGTTTTCAATTTGGTTTTGAAACTATGACATGAACTTGTATTTTTTCTTATGGACCATCCCCTGTAATTTTATATATTCTGTTTCGAAATTAAACTCTCTTTTCAACCATATATAACACTTGCTACTTTTACCTTTGGAATTTTATTTTATTGTTGTTTTCAAAATACTGTAGACGAATTGTGTATAATTAAGATCAGGTAAGTAACTAAATCTAGCATGCTAGCTTGAAACATAAATCAAAACATTGCAACTACTGTCAAACAATTATCTCTTCTTATTCAAATGACATTTGCTTCTTAAGTTTGTTTTTGAGTTCACATTTTTTTAATCGAGTTTTGAATTTATATAAAGATTCTCCTGTTTTTGTAATATGTATGAAAACTACGAGAAACTTGACATGTTGAAGTGTTATTGGAAATCACATGAAGATGCTCAGGCGGCCAGCAACCTTTCCTTCGAGCGATATGCGGAAAGAAGACAACCCTTTCGAGATATGTTTCCTCAATTAGAGCATAACCTACTAACCCATGGTTCGTTCAAACAACCGAGAAACAGAATATACGAAGCCAGAAATAGAGATAGAGAGTTAGAAGAAATAACTGTTCTGGGGGAAATTCAAAATCAACCAAGTCTTTCGCTACGTGAATTGCGGGACATTACTGGTGTTCCAAAAACTTCTGCTTTGCGAATTCTAAAAAAGAATAAATTTAAACCTTACCGAGTGAGAAAAGTCCACAAATTACTACCTGATGACGCACAATTTAGGATTGTTTTTGTCAGTGGTACTTAGAAAAATGTGCTGAGGTCCCAAATTTTGCGCAGAATGTCATATGGAGTGATGAAGCGTGTGTAAGCAGCGCTGGTATCTTCAACAGATATAACTGCTACAATTGGACTTTGGAAAATCAATATATTACAGTGGAGATACAAAATCAAGGCCGTTATAGTTTTAATATTTGGGTCGCTATTTTTAGAGGAAGGTTGGTCCCTATATATATGAGGGTATCCTTACAGAGCGGTATCGGGAAATATTACAGCAATTTATTGAGCCTCTTATAGATGATTAGCCATTGATGGAGATTGGAAGCGTATACTTTCAGCAAGACGGAGACAATTGGCTTGGCAACCGAGGCCCTGTGCATTGGCCGGCAAGATCCCCCGATCTCACGCCCCTAGATTTCTACCTCTGGAGAAGAATAAAAGACCTTACATATAAAAGTCATTCAAATTTGAGAGAAGCATTGGAAGCAGCAGTGCGACATGCTTTCGACTCCATACCTGCGGTAGAATTGATTAACGCTGTTAATAATGTTAGGAAGCGAAGTATGCTATGCTTAAATTTGAATGGTGGTCAATTCGAGCACAAGCTATGAGTAGCTTTAATAATGTAGTTTTAGTTTGATTGTTATGTTAAAGTTATATGTATATTGTTTTCTGTTGTTGTGTGTTGTTTAATTTAATTTTGAGTTATCCAGTTTTATTTAGGTTCTAGTCGACATATTCTGTTATTATTTTATTTCGTTCCTCTGAAAACATCTGCCAAGAAATTACTTACTAAACAGTAGGCAATTGTTTTATTTTCGAAGCAAGGCATACTAGATTTACAAAATACATCAAGCAGATTTTAAAAACAACAATAAAATAAAATTCCAAAGGTAAAAGTAGCAAGTGTTATATATGGTTGAAAAGAGAATTTAATTTCGAAACAGAATATATAAAATTACAGGGGATGGTCCATAAGAAAAATACGAGTTCATGTCATAGCTTCAAAACCAAATTATTTACAAAAAACTGAGGACACCATTCGATTTCTTTTAAAAAGTTCCTTAAGAATGTTTTACAGAAATAAAATAAACTCATAAACAAAAAGTTACGGTGGTGGGTCGAAAATGCACCAAATTGAAACCACCCTGTATCTTCCAAACACTTCAAGATATCGATGAGCGGTTTTCGCTATTCGAATTTTCACAAAAATCGAGCCCGTAACATTTTAGTTAGTTTTTTCTAGCTCCTCTAGAAATGGGTGTTTCCTATCAAAAGTGTCCAATTTGGACCACCCGGTACAGCAGACGCTATGGTGTTAGTTTTTTTCCCTTTAAACATAAGTGAGATAAATGATTCATAGTTATAGTTCACCATATGTGTAGTATTATTTTTATTTTTTTACGTAACTACTTAACATTCTTTTAAATAAATAAATGTTTTTCTCCTGTTTTAATTCGTTAAGAAGGTTGTTAAATAATTGTGCCCCTTTGTACATGAAAGAGTTTTGTGCAAAGGAAAGGAACACAAACTGCAGCGTCTATTTAACCAACAGAAACCACCAAATACTGCACCAAAAACTTTACTCGGACACGTGTTTCAATAGCTAAGTTATCATCATCAGCGATACCGATACTAAAAAACAACGGGAAACTTATATACTATCTGCTTATCACGCATCGTTAAACTTAATTGATTCTTAGATAAGCTTAAATAATTTCGAAAATCCTAATGGACCGTTATCATCATTTCTCGATAAGCAAATTTCTATTTTTAAAAATTTCTAAACTTTCATAACAATCAAGTTCGTTTTTATTATCTACTCTCTTAATTAATTCAATGTCGCCTACTCTATGGCCATTTTCAAGCATATGCATGGCAACACTGGACCTATCTGTGCGATGATATTTGACATGAGTTACGTGCTCTTTAAAACGAGTTTTAATAGGTCTCTTGGTTTGCCCTATATATACTTGGTTACAGTCTTTACAATTAATTTTATATATTCCCGATTTATCACACATTTGTATTGGGTCTTTCGGATTGCCTAAAAAATTTTACAAGTTCTTACTACTAGAGGTTACTGTTTTATAATCAAATTTTGAAAATATTTTTTGAAAACCTTTTGTGTATGTGGGATAATTTAGTAATTTGACATATTTCTTATCTATTTTGCTATTACTAGTTCCTAACGTTGTAATGTTTCTAATGTTTAACTTATGTTTATGTTTTCTAATTATGTTTGTGACAATTGATTCTTGAAAACCATTGTACGATGCGATCTGCTTAATATTTCGCAGTTCTCTATCAAAGTTTTGTTTTGACAATGGGAAATGTAATAATCTGTGAATCAAAAAGTTGAAAGATGCAAGTTTATGTTGCATACTATGGTTGGAATCATTTGTTATAAACCTCATAGTGTTAGTGTCTTTACGATAAATATCTATATCTAGTTTGTTGCCATTTCTTGTCACTAAAGTGTCTAAGAAAGGTAACTTAAGATGACTGCAAAAACATCATCTACATATCTACACCAAATTCTAGGAAAGTATACTAGATTATTTTTTAAATCAGTTTCAAATTTACCCATGAACAGGTTATCCATAAACGGTCATAAGCTGTTACCCATTGTTTTTGGTGTTTTCTGTTGATTTAAGAGTTTTGTGTTTTTGTTTTTAAGAACTTAGGTAATCTAAAATCTCTACAGTACCTTGTATTATAATCATGTATTTCATAATATAGATAAGAGGCATAGACATGTATGTACGGTGGCAGTATACCACTATACGCTTTACATATTAAATTTATTGTAATAAAATAAATTCTTTGTTTTATACTTAGCCATTGTAGAGTATCTAACATTTCAGTAATTTTGGTATATTAACATGAAGGATAGTAATGTTAATACGTACAATTTTTAAATGTTTAAATAATCCATATAATCAACTAATGAATGGTGCCGACGTTTTATCAGTTCCAATTAACACCGTCTTAAAAAACTCATTTATTTCAGCACTGCCCGATGAAGCATTGACTACTCAATGCGAAACGTCGCAATTAAACTGAAGTAGAGTTTCTTTTCGAATTTCCTTCCTATGAGAAAGGGTCCGTAGGAAACTGCGGCGAACAAAATAAATATTAACATAAAAAGGAAGACCATCTCACCAAATAATATAGTTTATAGTTTTCAATTAAGTTAATGCAATTTTCTGCAATCCACTTAAACGCCATGATGGTGTGTATAAATAAGTAACAGAAACAAGACCGAACTTGCAAAACCCGTCTTCACTGACAAAATATTTACGACTGAATATGGAACGTTTATACCTGTTGCATACTTTCTTTTGACATTTATCGCAACAAACACCAATTTTTGTTTAATGCAAAATCAACATACCGCAACATTATCTAACACTCGCCAACTTGTACTTTTGAAACACGCTGTTGTTGCAGTCTGTGGATACGCGCCTTAAGGTTTTCGAAAACTTTCTTGTGCAAACATCATTTGTCGAATACGTAAAATTGTAGGTGCAATTAATTGTTTAAAAATTATAATATTATAATGCCGAAATGCGACGTTTCAACAACGTCATTTCTTATTTACAATGGACATAACTACCCTCTGTTTATAATTGCCAAATTTCAATATCGTAGTTTAGATAGTTTTCGAGATACAAACTGGCCAAAACCTCATGGGGCACACTTTATAAACTTGTACACCACCTCACTGTTGTGCAATGTATACTATGTATTTCTAAGTCACCTACCAAATAACTGCCACCGTACCTTTAGATTAAATTCTAACACATTATCAAGCGCGTTAGAAAAAAAAGATTACTTGAAAAATTACTTGCATATTGCTAGGTTAGAAATGGAAACCTATGTTTGATATCACCGTACACTGAACGAAGAAAGGACGTAATATTAATAAAAATGAACTACAATTCAATGATAAAAATCATTAAAAGTGGTCCGATGTAAATGTGTTTGTCTCAAAGAATTTCAATTTTTGTATTAACGTACAATGGAAACAATAACATGTTTATTAATATTATTAAAAGCATTTATTAGGTTATTATATGTTCGTTGTTAGAAAGAATAATGATTATTGATTTAAGAAATATTTATTCTTGTAACAATGAATAGTTTTATCACCTGACGCATACGTCGTACTACATTGAGTAATATTGATTTTCATTTGATAAATATTATCATAATTTCAATGCATTTCCACATCGTTTAATGAAATCGCTTTATTAAATTCAATATCTAAAATTTTTAAATAATTCATAGTAATCTATTGATGATCATTCGTTTTTAATTACATGAACACTTATTATTAATACTAACTAACCCTTTTATACATTACCATAATGAAACCTTTATGATTGTCACTACTTGCAATATTAGGATCTTCGGGTGGTAGGTCTAAATAAATGAAACATTTTTATTTATAACAATTTGGCTGTTTATTTTTCAGATAGATATTCAGATAATATGTGAACCTTAGAAAAATTATGACCAGATTTAAATTTGTAAAAGAAAGTTTCAATGAAACTCCAAAACATAACGGATTGTATTGGAAAGTTTAAATTAAACAAATATATTATTTTGAAGCATATATCTACTGCTCTAACAAAATTAAAGAATTTAAATTTAATTCCATCAAAATAAACGTAAATTTGAGAAATATTGAAAATATCATCTCCAATTGCAAAGACGAAAGGTTGGATGTTAGTTTTTGTTTCTTGAAGATGTTGAAGATGGTCTTCCATTTCTTGAACTGTTGGAGAAACAAAAAGGAACGATTCTTGTGAATCTTTGATAGTAAATTTTTTTACGTTAGCTTTTCCAAACTTATCTTTGGTACTTTGTTTTGAGGTTGGTACGAAAAATTAATGCATACACCAAAATAAAGCTGCATCATAACCATCTAAAATATTTAAAATGTTTAAAAAAATTATAATATTTAAATTCATGTTTATAATTTATACCCAAATCCTTCCTTTCTCTTGAGGTTGATACATTTTCAGTTACTTTTGAACTGTCGATTTTTTGTTTCACAACTGATTTAAAAGAAGTTTTTAAATTATGGGACTTATTGTAAAGTTTGCCTCTTTTGGTCGTTCTATAATACTCCTGAAATAAAATTTTCAATGTTTTATTTTTGATCTTATTAAAATAAAAACTTACCAATCTTTCACTTGGGAATCTTGATAATATCTCTTTTTCAATTCAATAACTGGTAGCCAACGACATTTTTAAGTTTTTATCTTCAAAATACCTTGCAATAATTTGAATTAACATATTTCTTTGATCCTCTTGAAATTTTTGATGTTTGGTATAAAAGTCTATCAACAACAATGCTTTTGTGGAACTATTCAAAATATATGATAAACTGATTTCGTTCAAATTATCCTCCGGAGTTGCCGATCTTGAATATGGTTCGTATCGTGGAGAAGAATAAATAGGAAATGATGGAAGAGGTGACATTGATGGGCTCGACAACGTAGATGTTATTGGATTATTCGCTTGATACAATGGCAAGCAAAGTGAATTACGCCATTGCTCTAAATTGTGCTCAAATCTAATGTGAGTCCCCATAGTAAATTTCATTAAAAGCTTATCAATATGATGGCGTTTAATATATTTCTAGAATACAAATACTGTATATACCTAAGAAATGTTCCAATAATTCTTGCTGATTCCAACTAGAAAGCAATTCTCTCAATTCATTATTTTCTGCACTTCTTGTAGATGTATAATTTACTTGTGGTGCTGTTAATACTTGGGATCCGATGAAAGTTACATTTTCAGCAATATTGTCAAATGACAAATCACAGTACAACAAATCGTCTTTGCTAAAATTGTTGGTGCTGCATCCAGGCACGGGCTGATTTACGTCCATAATATTGATATTCAGAATATTTTCGGATTTTATCTTTAAAATGTTATTTAATTGTACAATAAAATTAGTTGATTATGAAGAAGATCAAAGTTATAAAAACTATATAAAACATAAGCTTATAGGTAATTAAACTAATAAATAACTTTAAAATAATCTTTGGGCGTTTTTATTATGTCAACTGGAGGACCAATTACATCATCAACATTTATCATAAAGAATTCTCCTAAAGAAGACACTTGAACCTCGTACGCTAGGAAATGATGTTGATAATTATTTTTTTTTGTTTTTGACAAAAAATTGACATATTTTTTTTTCTACTATCACTAACTCCAATATTAAATAAATTTCAATATCGCCCCCAGATATTATAAGATAAACATTTGTAAAAATCTAGAGATGTATCATCATTTAAATTCAGTTTGTCATATATTATTACACTATAGTTGCTGTTCACTTTATGATAGTCTTGGACATTCAAATTTTGATACGTATTTTCAAAAAGCATTAAGTCTGTTCTCTCAGGGAGCTATGAAGTTTATGTAAATTTATCTCGCTTATTTTTAGAAATGTTTTCCTGATTTTGCACAAACATATAGCTAACATTATTATTTATGTCGTGCAGGAGTTATTTTTTTTTTATTTTCGTCTTCGTTGTATTTAATTTAATTAAAACGTAAAATAATAGAAAAATGGATTTCCTTATAAGCCCAAATTTCGACTCCTGCGCGGCATAGATAATAATTTTCTGACAACCATACTTTTTTTTATTTTTACTTAAAAATCAATGAGAAAATTAACATTAAGGCTGTTCTCTCACGGAGCTATAAAGTTTATGTAAATTTATCTCGCTTATTTTTAGAAATGTTTTCCTGATTTTGCACAAACATATAGCTAACATTATTATTTATGTCGGCAGGAGCTATTTTTTTAATTTTCGTCTTCGTTGTATTTAATTTAATTAAAACGTAAAATAATAGAAAAATGGATTTCCTTATAAGCCCAAATTTCGACTCCTGCGCGACATAGATAATAATTTTCTGACAACCCTCCTTTTTTTTAATTTTTACTTAAAAATCAATGAGAAAAATTAACATTAAGTAAACGATAAATACTGAAAACTCTTGGAGATTTGTGAAATGAATGTACTCGCGGGCGAATTTTTGTGAGTGCAACAGGCCAGCCTTGGAAGCCGATTAATATTAATAGATAAATAATATATTGTTGAATTGTTGATGTCAATTTTTTTGTACATGACGTGCATTTTAAACAGTTTTAGAAACAGAAAAAACAACAAATAGCTATTTATGTAACAAGAAATAAAAATGGTGAAACGCCTGAAATTGCCCCGAGTGATAAAACAGCCTTAAGTAAACGATAAATATCGAAAACTCTTGGAGAATTGTGAAATGAATGTACTCGCGGGCGAATTTTTCTGAGGGCAACAGGTCAGACTTGGAAGCCGATTAATATTAATAGATAAATAATATATTGTTGAATTGTTGATGTCAATTTTTTTTGTACATGACGTGCTTTTAAACAGTTTTAGAAACAGAAAAAACAACAAATAGCTATTTATGTAACAAGAAATAAAAATAGTGAACCGCCTACTAGAAATCTGAAATTGTCCTGAGTGATAAAATAGCCTTAATTGCTTAGCAAGCTTTAACTCGTATTTTTCTGCCAAAGTAAGGCAAATGTTTTTTCTACTAGTAATACAATGAGAATATATTTTGAATTGTCGGTGTTTCGATTCATATTTGAAACACCATAATTTTCGCAAAGGTCCAGATTCGCGAATAACTCTTGGATAATGGGTAAGGTTATGATGTTTTGGTTTTAATGTGTCGTTAAATAAATTACCATAATCTGTATTGTGCTTTTGAATTTTATATTCCAAAAGTTGAATACCTCTTTCATTAACTTCAAAACAAAGTAACATTTCTACTATTTCTATAATAATAAAATTCCAAACTGGATCATCTGTTGGAACAAAATCTCCTAACATCAGAGGAAAAATAATGTAAAAGTGAGCATTTCTTTAGCGGACATTTTAAATTTCTTCTTTGCTAAATGTTTGGATTCTATGCCTCTTGGAATATTTTCAACTTCTGCTGGTCCATATTCAAAGTTTTTACTCGTGAGTTTAATTTATTTGAAGTAAAATAATTCATTTTATGTATAAAATATGTGATTGCATAGGCAAAATTATAATAACAAACACCTTCAAATAAGTCGTGCATTGTATCACAGTAATAATTTTGAGTGACATGAAATGAAGGAATTGTATTTAATAAACAATCACCTATAACTCCAGTATTGTCATGATTCAATTCTAAATCTGTATTATAATTTTCAATTGTTCTTAATAATGTTTTATTTTCATTCGATAACTTTTGAGTATCGGTTTTATTTGGTTTACATAGTCTACAAAAATAAATACTAGAAAAGGGTTTACTAAACCCTAAAAAGGAATTTAAGCCTAAGTTATCCCCTTGAACTAAGCCTAATACAAAATGAATATGTAAACTGGAATTTTCATTTATGTTTACGTATAATCCAGTTTCTTCTAGTTCTATTAGTTCTTGAACAAGTTGCTGAAAACACTTTTCATTTCCGTAGCATTTTACAACTGAACATAAAAAAATGTTGTCTAATTTAGAGTCTTGTGTAGGTTGTATAAATTACAAATTGTATGCAAGGTAGAATGTGAGCCTAAAGGATTATTAATTTCCACATCGTCAATATATAAAAAATAAGGTATTAGTATTCTATTTGGGTACAACTTAATTTTATTTTGCCACAATTTACTTTGTATAAAATTACCAGAAGAATTACCAACATTTAAACTTTTCATGAATTCTATGGTTTTGTCTAATAATTGGTTTTCTTCAAAAAATGTTTTAAACTGAAATTTTAATGGCATTAGTACCTTTAGTTCGTTTTTCATTGTAGACTAAATTGCCTGAATGATGCAATGGTAGAATCTCGTTGTTAATAGTAAATTCGGTAATGATATCTGAATAGTTTTGATTTTGCATCCACTTGCAACAAATAATCTATCTTAAAATCCTTAAATAGATCTCGAAAATTAAAAACTAAACTGCTCAAATCATTGTACAGGGAATTATTATCTCGCACTGTATATTCGGCAAATGCTTTAAGTATATCTAATAAAGGATTGATGACATACTTTTCTGTAGCTTCTTGAATTTGAATAACGTTTTTCTAGAAAAATTGTTATTGTTATGTAATGATATTACAAATTTTGCTATCGATTCTTTTAATTGTTTCTGAAGAAAATTAAAGTTGAATGTTACTGGTTTATCTTCAAGTAGATTATTTTCTTTATCAATGAATTCAAAATTTTGATTACAATTATTATTCGATCGCGTTTGAATAGACTTCTTGGGCACTATTAGTCGACACTGTTTATAAAACGTAAAAAATGAAGAGTGGTTTACTTTGGAACATGACCCAATATAGCAAGTTTTCATTTTTGACAATTCAGCGTGTTCATAAATGTGCATAACACAAAGAATGTTTTTCATCAAGTAAAAACAAGTTTCATAGTGTGAGAAAGAAATCAACAGAGTTTTATGAAAGCGTTGTTCGAATAATAATATACGCGTAAAGCCTCGTTCTCACGCTACGGAAATCCGTAAAGTTTATCCGGATTTATTGAAAATATTTGAAATAAAGTGAAAATGCGGAAGATGTCAACTTTTGCGGATTTTATTAAAAGTTGAAAACATCTCAACTTTTTGCCGGTATTTTTTACCCTTTCCATAGAAATAGGCGTTTTTAGGTTATGTCGTGTTATGTTTGTGATTTAAAAAAACTTATAGTTGTGAATCGGAATTTCATTCTTTATTAATACCCGTTTCATTCATTCATTGACTGAATGCCAATTATGGATTCTTATCAAGGGGTAATTATAAGTAAATTTTTAAACTGCATCTTAAATACACATTTTTGTAGATTTGGTGTAATGAGTGTATACAAATATTGATGTTTCAAATGTATGTGAACATTTTGTGGTAGAAGACATCGAAGGTGAACCAACAGAGTCGGAGGATGGTAGTGCAAGTACATTTGAAGAAATCCTTATTGGAAAAATTCAGAACATGCCAGCATTGTGGGACTCCAGGTTACCACTAGAATTACGATCAAAAGCATAAAAGACAAATTGTGGTTAGAAATTTTCAATTGTTTAGAAGGTACTATCTAAAAAGTTTATATTCAAAGATATTTATATTTCAGTGATTTGTAGGTAAATTTTCAATAGATATAATTCAAAAAATGGAGGTATCTAAGAGATACTTATTTAAAAACAAAAACTGATTTGGAAACATACATACCTAGTGGTTCAGGTCGTACCAAAACCAAGAAAATTTGGAAGTATTACGATGCACTAAAATTTCTTAGCGACACTATGGATCCTAGACCGTAAGTTAATATTCAATTGCAATATACTTTTATTAAGTTTAGTAATTTCAGGACTAAAACAAACCTAATCTCAAGTGTGACAGTATCACCAGGCCCTAGTAGTAGTGAAAGTTATAATAGTAACACAATAAGCAAAATAAAAGGTACGTTAATCTGTTTAACATTTGTCACTTTCGCTAAATAAAATAGTTTTAGGCAAAACCAAGAAAAGTGGTGATCTTGAAATAGCATTGTTAGATGCTATAAAAACGTTACCAGCACCAGTCACAATAGCCGCGCCTACTAGTGGTCCCCTTGTAAATCCAATTTGTCTTCGCATATCAGAAATGCTAGAAACATTACCGCAAAGAAAACGATTAAAATTGGAAATTGATTTATTAAAAAAGACATATGATGCAATTTGCGCTGAAGAAGATCAGCTTTAGTTATAAGACGACAAATAAATTACAATAAGTATAAAAAAAGTTTAAATAAATTTTGTTTCAATATTATATAAAAATCATTTTGCCACTGAAATTGAATTGCACCGTCTCCCATAAAGTATGTAGCCAAATTATCTCTTGCTTGAATACACATACGACTGCTATTGTTACTACCTAAAGAGCGAGCAGGAAGTAAATTTAATTGTTGCCCTTCTTCATGGTGTAGTCCTGATAACAAATTGCCATTATGGTCTTCATGGTCAACATAATTATCTGGGCAATATTGCTTTGTTGTTTTATTAGTTTCCTTATTTATAAGAAAATTATGTAAGCATACTGTAGCTTGTATAATTTTTTCTGTTGTGTTTAATGAAGCAATAATTGGTTTTCTAAAAATTCGCCACCTAGACGCTAGTATTCCAAAGGAATTTTCAATTACTCTACGCCCTCGACTGAGCCTATAATATAAAAGTGTATAAAAAATTACTTTCAACAATTTGCTACTATTAACTACCTGTAATTGAAGATTCTTTTTCTTTTGGCAAAACCGTCCGGGTACGGTTTCATAATATTTGTACACAGAGGAAATGCATCATCTGCAGCAAGGTAATATGGCATATAAATTTGTGAGCCAGGAATACAAGCAATTGATGGTACATTCAAACTATTATTGAATAGACGACGCCCCATCTCTGAATACCTGAATATGCCACCATCACTTTGCCTTCCTTTAGCCCCTATGTCAATTAATGTAAACCTGTACCGATGATCACAAATTGCCATGAGAATCATGCTATGGTTATTTTTATAGTTATAAAACTGAGAAGCTTCATTTGGGGAGCCTAGAAAACCAAAATATGTAGTATTACATTAAAATGAATTATAACTTACTTGAATGATTACATGTTTCCCATCGACAGCACCAATGCAATGGGGTAGTTGCCATGAATTGCTGAATCCATTAGCTACTTCTAACCAGTTTGATTCAGTTGGGATTAAGAAAACCTTATCATGTAATGCTTCCCATATTGCAGAGCATGTTTCATTTCATGATATTGGAGACAGTTGTTTTTCCTAGCCTATATGCATATGACATAGAAATCATGCTGTCTCCAGAAGCCAAATATCTAAAAAAGATGGTACAGCTAGTTATCATTTATTAATCTCACATGAAATATATGAATTACAAATAGAAATTTACAACCTACCTTAATGTAACAGATAACCTTTCAGCAGCGGATATTGATTCACGTATAAAATGCTTTTTCGTTATTAGCGGACCCACAAAACTTAAAAGTAACTCAAACTCTTCCACAGACATTCTAAAATAATTAAAGTGTTTCCAGCTATCATTTAATCGCATTTCTTGAACTAAGTTATAAAAATCCCCTTGCATTTTTCTTTTTTTAAATATCTCCCGTACCCAAATAGACTTACGCTTTGAACGTTTTTGTTGGGATTTATATTTATGATAAACATACACAATACTCAAGTATCTGATTATATTATAATTATTAAATAATTCCTCCATATTTTGTACAGATTATACCAGACCGCGCAAAAATATGGTGATAAAATGAAATGGTACTAAAAAATGTTCTTGCGTTGATGCAAGATTTTGCGTACATGAAAACGGTAAAACTTTTTTTACGGATTTCCGGAATAAAAGTTACGGAATCCGTATAAAATTTGTAACGTGAGGACGAGACTTAATACGGTAACGTAATATTATGTTGTTGATTGATCATAATGACAAGTTTTAAAATCTTGTCAGTGAAATGCAGAATTAAGAGTATAGTTGAATTATAACTTTTTAAAATAGGTATACATATGCAATCAGGGTAGTATAAGAATAAATAATATAATTTACTACATCTTTTGATTTGATAGGAATTATTAAATAAAAGGAATAGAATCAAATAAGTTGAATTACCATGATTGTGTGACGTTTTGTTGCTATAACACATAGAAAGTAGGTAATTTAATAAATTTTTCTTCAAACAAAAAAGGCTTTCATTGATTCACTGATGATTAGAAATCATAAAAGTATCAAGATATTTTATTAACACAATTAATCGTTGTGTAGATGATTAAAGATAACATTAACACAATTGAAACTTTGATTAATATAGTTATCACTTAACTAATATTTATTTGTTAATGCATTGAATTGTTTATTGTAACGATGAAATAATAGTCAATGTACGATGTTTCTTGATATTACGATTAACATTTTTTTCAGTGTATGTTTTTGTAAAAAACATGAAACATTTTTTCTTCATCCTCTGCTTGACGTTTAGCTAACCATACTGTTAACTTCTTGTGATGTTACTCTAAAGACTGATGTTGTTGTCTTCTGCTCCTCGTTATATATCTATGTTCTGCTACGGTTGATTGATCATGTCGATCAGTGACGGATGGTTGATCTTCCTTGTAGTGTTTACCAATTCTGTGGTGACATTTGTTTACTTTGTTTTTGTGAAGAGTTAATTTCCATGTGTTGCTTAAGCGGTAACCATCCAGACAACAACATCAGTCTTTAGAGTAACTTCTGAAGAAGCTAACAGTATGGTTAGCGAAACGTCAAGCAGAGAACGAAGGAGAGAAGGACGAACATGGCTCAACCCGGTAGATAACAATCTTAGTGACAACGGCCGTGAAAGCTTACATTCATACATTTTTTCTTTCTTCAAGCTACTTCTTTAAATATTCCATATCGCATCCAAACTTTCATTGTACATATTATAATATTAAATAAAAAATAAGTTACAGTTGTACATGAACGACGAAATCGTGCAAATAAGGTTAATTAAATTTTAAAGTATGTTCTACATATTTCAATATGAAGTCTATGTGTTCTATTGCTAGTAGAGTAAGGTATCAAATAGTATATTAAGTATCAAGAACGGTAAGGGAAATTTAACAAAAGTTTGGAGGCTTCACTATCAAGCCTCCAACTTTGACGGAAATCGGTAAACCCTTAACATTCATGATGCTTATACTATTTTTTGGACAATCGTATTAAATTACACGTCAATGAAATTAATCCAATTTCTAATACGTAAACGAAAAGTCAAAAGTGACGTTTACATTTTGGAGAAATTTATTAAATTAATTAAATATCATATATTAATTTGATTTTCGTTTCTTGAACCAAATTATTATCACAAGGCAGGCTCATTGAGTTGATTTTGACGAATCAAACAGTCTTTTCTAAAGTGAGATATTTTATAGTTATATCCACCGTTGACTTTCATAATATCAACTAAGCACTGGTGATGAGTTATGAACACTTTATTCAACGTTTGATGATATTTAAAAGCGTTTTCTACGGTAGCGTCAATATTGCTAGGCGCAGTCGATGTTCTAAAGCTTGGATAGAATTGAAGAATCTAAGATCAAGTACATATGTATCGGGGCATTTGAACGTTGACAAGTCATTTTAATGTTAAAAGACGTAGCATCAACGGCTGCAATAAAATCTTCATCTTCAGGATTTATATTGGGCTCAGTATATTATCCTGTTCTATGCAAATTGTTTGACTGTATTAGAGCGAAGCCATTTGTTCTCAACTACTGGAAGAAGTTTTTCAAGTAACATTTTTTGTATTCTTTTTTATCAACGGAAGTGATGATCTTGGTTTCAAGTGTCCCTGTAGGTCGATTTTTGCTGGAGCGTATAGCAGGTTCTTTATAAACAAACGGCCATGTATCTAGTTTTCCATCAAACCATTGATTTCTAGAATGATCCCACTGTGGTCGTGCAACGGCTGCTAAAAACATCACTTTTATAATGAATATTTTACTTTTGCAAGTACGATAAGGTTCTTCTTCAGCGAGGTAAAACTTGGTTGAAGTTTTTGTTTGGTAAAACCATTTTTCGTCAACATGAACAATGCTGGTCATATTTTTAAAAACTGGATTTTTAAGAAGAACACTGCTGATAAAGCATCGACGAACAATACTTAAGCTTTTGAATTTTATTAGCTTCAGTGAGAAATGGTTTTTTGAGTTCGAATGACGTTTAATCAAACCTGATTTTAATATTTTTATGCAATATAGTAATTGGAGTATTAAGAGCATGACCAAGTGATCGAATATTCGAACGCTGTTTCAGAGGTACACGTTTGACTGTTCTACGATTTTCGGTTTTCGTCTGACTTTGCCAGCTTTACGTAAGGCTACATTAGCATATCCTTCATTTTGCAATGAACTTTGTCCAAGATGCCAAATTCGGCTTACAGTTTTTGTAGATGTAGAAAATGTGACTGCAGCACTCTTGAATGAACCGTACTTTAAAACACCATTTTTGGTTACTCGTAAAAGATATTGGTAAACGCTTTCTCTTGGGTTTTGGCAAATTGGGTTTTCTATGAGCCGGATTTTCGTCTTCATCTTCCATCTTATTTTAGAACCGATATTTTAAAGTTCTGTTCAAAACTCCAAACAATTTATATGTTGATGACCCCAAGAAAATCACCACAATAATTAATTACACTACACTTGCTGACATATTTATGACGTTTATTACGGTTCGTAACAATAAATTTCAAAGCCTCCGTGATATAAAATTAATATTTAAAAAAAATCAAAATCGGACAACTTATTTCCGAACCAAGGAGCATTATTGTTCTTTGGAAGTGCTCTAAATAATACATATCAGATATACAGGGTGTTTCCTAAGTAATCTAAAATATTATATGGGGCGCTTCGTCACTCAATTTTAAGACGAAAAGTTCATATAAACATGTGTGATAAGTCTTGTCGTTAATGAGATACAGGGTGTTTTATTATTTTATTATGTAGCCTAGTAAACGTATCTGAACATGGTAAACGATTATTAGGATAACGCTGGGCATACATACGTCTAGCCTCTAAGGCATTACCATTCGCTAATCCAAATACAAAAAGTGCATATTAGCCATTTCGGCATTAGTAAACACAGGCATCGTTGTTAATTTAACACAAAAGATCGTATTATTAACAATTTATTGTTAGTTGTTTGCGTTAGTTTTTAGGTTTGACACAGTTGTCAACGTTATTCCAAAACCCACTTAGAATAAGCATGTTTTTCGAAAACCAGTAGCGTCACCAGGAAAAATTAATTTCAAATACAATCAGAGCTGATTTATTATAAACAATTTAACACCCTGTATCTCATTAACGACAAGACTTATCACACATGTTTATATGAACTTTTCGTCTTAAAATTGAGTAACGAAACGCCCCATATAATATTTTAGAATACTTAGGAAACACCCTGTATGTATGCATGTTTACAATAGCCAGTATAGGATATATTGACTGGCATTTTACACTATAGTAACATGATTATAAAATATGTGTTTCGAATACTGTGTTACTCTTAAGTGTAAGAAACAATGAGAATAAAAATAAATTTCATCAACACCCTTAAACGTCGAGGTAATGGCTAATAAAATATCAGCATTCTATGAATATTAAATTTAGAGGGATGCACTAGAGAATAAACCCCTGAATAATGTACAAGTTAGAAAGGCGTCAAATTTTAAAAGAAAAATTTTGGTCTATCACAAGTCTTTATGAAAACGAGATTAAGAATAGATGAAGATGAATCTACAAGAAAAACAAGAAATCGTTGTACTGTTAGCTGGTTTTTATTAAAGAATTTATATTGCACACACGGTTTAATAAAAAAATGTTGTAGGCATTTTGGTTTTGAAGATGCCAAATGCAGCACTTTGAAACAAGAAATTAAGTTCAAAGGAATGTAACAAACGCATGTAGGAAAACGAATTCCATACGTGCTACCCGGCAATGACAGGAGAATTGTACGAGTCTACGTGTTCAGGCGTAAGGAAACTACTTTAGGAAACTTCACATCTTAGTTGTTTAAAATTGTTTTCTGTAAAATATTACTTCGCCTTAACTGCCGTGTCTTATTTTCTTTTTCTTGTAATTATTTTATTTATTTTGAGAATCACTGGGGAATCGAGAGCTTGAGTCTATTAGAAACTTAGTCGAATCTGGTAAACACAATTCGATTTTTGAACGCTTTCATCTTATTATAACTCAATGGCAATATAGAACGTCTAATGCACCTGCAACGTGCTCGAAATTGTTTTATTGATTAGCGCAGCATAAGCAACTTGAATTAAATGCACGCCACACACTGAATATAAAACAATTTGTTCCGTAATGTACTCAATTAAATTCCGACGAACACACATTCAATACATGGTATGTAAAATTCAAATTTTGTAAGTGTTAGGGTCATATACCATGTTTTAATGTTAGGAATAAATACATAATAATTTCATCTCAAGGATTTGGTTTTCAGTAGAAAACGGAGTAAAAGATGTGAAAGTGTTTTTTTTTTCGTACTGCATTGGGGATTTTTTTTATTAAATGCAATGCATTATTATGAAAATGTAACTAAATGCAAGAATCACCGACAAACGAAAACTGAAGATTCTATGATCCAAAAAATACAAACTATACTTATAGTTAGATATTTACGTGTACCAAATCTCAGTTTAATATCTTTTGTAATTTCTGATATATCTCAAAGATACTTCAAAACAATGATTCTTTAAACATCCTATATCTCGGTTACGAAACATCTTCGGAAAAGCAATGATAACAATTTTTGTCTTTTTTTCGATCATATGTTAGTTGTCGTTTGTCGGTGATTTTAAAATACACTCTGTATATTTTTTTTCTTAAATTTATATTATATCTAATACCTAATTTAGCAGAATATACAAGGAAAGTCAAAAAGAAATATAAATATTTTATGAGGTGACACAACAATGACAATTAAGGTCAGTTTGCTATATAATTAATGTGTGAAACTTTGAAATAAGGGATATGTCATTCAAAGGGGAAATGGAAGAACGCGTTTTTCTGTTCTGTTCTTTCCAACGTAGCAAACAATCAACTCCAAATTCCCTGAACAAATGAAAAAACATTTGACGAGTACAGCGACATGCTACTTACTTTGGACGAATGTCTGGGAAATGCTAATGCTGCACTCATCACTCAAAAGATACCAAATTATTTCTTAACGTAGAGCGGTGATTTAGGGAAACAAGAAAACTGGAGGTAAAAAGTAATACAGTTCCATGGCGAATGGCACTACAGTAGAAGACGAAGAACAAAGACGAAGCAAAACTCAACGGTTAGCAAATGACAAATAGCTTTAATGTAAGGTAATTCGCATTGTACAGTAAGTAGAAGAGTGTTGCGTGAACCGTCTTTGCATGATTTTCACTTTCGAAAAATTCGAGAACTTATGGAGTCTCGCCAGGTAATGTTACATTTACATACTAATATAGGGCACACAACAAATATTCTGCAAATTGGTGTTGAGGGGTTGAGTAAGGACAAATCAGATTTCTTGTCTAATATTTGTTCCAGGAATAGGGTCGGTATTTTACTTTTACAGGAAACACACTGTGAAGATTTGATTGTTGCTATTTCTTTAAGCTACTTTTTTTTCGTTTCATTGTCGTGACTGGCGCTTGGACCGGTGTCTATTATGTGTCGTCATGCAATGGCTGTGTTGTTATAAAGGGTTTTTCAATAGGGACGCTCGAACTTTGACAGCGCATAGCGGCCATCTTGGTGAAGCGATAGCTGTCAAGTTCGGCATAAATATTTATTAAGTCGTGACATTTTAGCATGGAACGCTACACGCTGCAACAACGAGTACAAATTGTTAAAATTATTAAATTTATTAAATGAGAAATTTGAGAGCTTCGTCATCTCGCGTGGTGGCAACATCAACTGGCCACCGAGATCGTGTGACGTAACTCCGCTCGATTACTTTCTGTGGGGCTACGTGAAATCTCTAGTATATACTGACAAACCACAGTCAATTGCTGCCCTAAAGGCTAACATAACTCACGTTCTTCGTGAAATTGGGCCCCATTTATGCGAAGATGTCGTCCAAAAATGGTCCACCAGAATGCAACATCTACAGCGGAGTCGCGGCGGCCATTTGGCTGAAATTATTTTCCATACATAATGTCATAGAATATTCTTTAAAATATAATAAAAATTGTGGTAATATCTCTTAAACAGGTTTTTTTATTTTATTTCAAAGTTCGAGCGCTTTTAATGAAAAACCCTTTACTTTATGTTCTTATTTACCTTCTATAATGTTTACACACTTGGTTAATACTATTACATATGAATACTAGGGTGGGTAAGGTTTGGCATGTTTAGGTTTTACTGATTTTCCTAAACCTTGAAGCAAATGCTTTGCCAAGACGAACCAATCCACAATTGCACACGGTTTCGTCACCACATTGTACAGGTTTATACTGATCTTCTGGGGCACCATACATAATACTTACATCACAATACAATATTCAAAATCTACCATACGATTAAATAAATAAATAAATAAATGTTAGAAAAAAAAATTAAACTGACCCACATTTCTTAAATAAAATTCTTTACACCAATGAGGCCAAATTTACAAAACAAGGCGTCTTCAACACGCATAACTCCAATTTTATGTTGAAGAAAATGTTGTGAGAAAATATCATTATCAGCATACATTTAAAATTAATGTTTGGGTAACAAGAATGAGTAATATGGGGTATTTAGTATAGCAATATGATAATGATGCCGTATGGATGCTTACTAATTAAGTTGTCACTTTTCGAGAATGTGGGATCTTATTTGGAATAAGCACAGGATGTGTTCATTTAATTTTTTTGCAAATTTGCTCAGCTCTTTCTTTTATAAGAGATAGAGTTATTCATTGGCCAAATGAATCCCATTGTGAAGATATTACTCAACAAATATTAGATAGAACCAACTTCCGAGGTGCATTAGGAGCATTGTATGATTGTCATATTGAAATCAAAGCTCCTTTCGAAGTTGCTTACGACTACTACAATCGAAAACAATTTCATTCTGTCATTTTACAAAGAACATATTGGAATTCCCGGGAGAATGCATGATGCTAGAGTGTACTGAGTCCACTAACTCAGGAAATCGGTGCAGGATTGATACCAGAAAATTTTCACATTATGGCTGACTCTGCGTACAGGATTCACATGAATGTTCTAACACCACTTCGTCAAAATGGTCATTTGAATAAGACAGAAAGAATATATAACATCAAACAGGTCAGAATTTCTCGACATGAGCTTACTTGAAGAGATTCCTGTAGTGATTACTGCTTGTTGCGTTCTGCATAATCTGAGTATGGTATATGAAGGATAAGAAGAAGGTGAAGATAAAGTTGATGAAATTGATCGTATCGATCTAGAGTGGTATCCTCGAATAGAAGTTGCAGCTGCTTCCGTGGAAGTTATTGTAGAGATAAAAATTATTTTGTGAGGTGTTAAAGTTTGAGTACGGCCCTAATAAGAACCATTCTCGATGCCCGAAAATATTGTACAGGGGCGCCCGAAAAATTTGGTTCAAACTTTGGCTTCACAATTACCAGTAAACACAACTTTTTCAAATGGAAACCACGGTTTTTTATATCACTAGTGAATTCTCCTTCGAAATCAATGGGAAAGAATCTAACATGTCCTATATCTGAAGTAAGCAGTTTCTGATTTATTCGATAAAATCAATTTTTTCTGTGATCGGACGGGAAACGTTGCTTTCAACGTGGTATGGTCGTTGTCGTATAATAACACGAAAAATTTAACACTTAATATTGTTCAAAGTGTAGGTATCCCAGTGTAAGAAAGTTTTTTTTTAATTAATTAATTATTTGATCTTGTAATTAATTATAGTGGCTACGTTTCGCTTTGCTGTAGTGGAAGCTTCTTCAGGACAATTGTTAATAATTAAAAACTAAACATTTGTTGCTTTACATTTAGCAATACTGAAATAATTTGGAGAATCTACTAAAAACATATTGCAGTTATATGGAATTAATGTACGAACATTCAATTTTGACTAAAGGAATATTCCAAATATTCCTTGAATATAGGAATATACCTAGTAATAAGCTTAGGAATATTCAGAAATGTCGAATAATGGGATTTTGTAGGCATGTTAAGGTAATAATGGGGGGGGGGGGGGGGGGGGGGGGGGGGGGGGGGGGGGGGGGGGGGGGGGGGGGGGGGGGGGGGGGGGGGGGGGGGAAGCAGCAGTTACATTTTAAAAGTCAAATTAATTAATCTATCACGTTCAAACAAGAATACCTTTTCTGTAGGAAAAACTATAAAAATGTATTTTTATAATCAGTTTTTCCAAAAAGATAAAAATTAGAAAAAACTATTTACAAGGCGCCATCTTCAAAGAGTTCTAGCTCCCGTAGGAAGCATTTTCGGACTAGGTGAATTGGGTTAAATTGTCTTAAAATTATCTGAGAAATCTCCGGTGTTCGTTTGTCAGGAGAGGGTCTGGACACCCTGTATACTACGATTATTTTTGTTCTCTTGTATCAAAGTTGACCTGTCCGATATTCCGATTTTGTCACACACCTTTACACATGACGAAAGCCGCAATCGCATTTGAGTTCTTATCTTGGAAGTGGTAGGTGTTTTATCGAACGAAAAATCTTTATTTACATGCAAATTAGGAGTTTCCTCATCTGTTTCCCATTCTAGTGATTTCTTCATTTTCAGTGCTTCATTTTTTTTCGTTAGTTTAAAGTCTATCGAACTAATCATCATTTTTCGTTCAGTTCTTTGATCAACCATAATATTTCGTCAGCAAATCGAGATTTTAATCTTACACTTGCAAGCTTCAAAGTCACATTTACAAACTGCTATGTCAAATAATTGTCTTTCGGCATTTCCACGAAAATCCTTAAGTTTTTCTTGATTAATATTTTCTTAGACTTCTTTATATTTATTGTAGTAAGTCTTGATTAGATGTTTTATTTGTTGGTGATCAGATACAATTGGAATTGAAGTTCGACTCCATACACTTTGAATGTCTTGAACAACAGTGTCATTACTTCAGAAATAGATGGATCTTTATTATTATTGTTACCAGTGAAGTTCTTCGCGAATCCACAAATAATATCGATTTACGTCTGCATAAGAGGGTATAGTATATTTCAAACTAAGGTAAGAAAGTGATATATTGCAGACCGCGGGCAATTGTTGCCCAAGTTCTGCAATAACACTTTTACCACAGTTTGAATACAATTTTTTCCCAGCCAGTTTCATTCAACATAATTTAAAGTATAAATTGCAAAAATGGAATTACTAAATAAGAATTTAGTTTTTTTGCAAACTATATTAATAGTAGGCTCCTGTGAAATATTTTACAAAACTGTCAATTTTTTGTCGTTTTTACAAATTATATAACTGATTAATTAATAAAGTTTAATCATATTTCCAATTAAAGATTTATCATAGTACAAAAAATGTCCAAATATACAGAAGATAATAATGATCTACCATGCACACCACCGGAAATTCGTTCTGCTGCACTTGCCACTGTTGGTAATTTATTACCTGAAAAATCAAGAGACCGATATAATAAAGCATATAATGTCTTTAAGCAATGGTGTAGTACCAAAAACGTAACAAAAGTTAGTGAAAACGTGGTGTTAGTTTATTTTGAAGAGTTGTCAAAACAACATAAATCCTCAACACTTTGGTCAATTTATTCCATGGTGAAAGCAACATTTAATTTCAGAGATAATATTGATATTTCAAAATACCCAAAACTATTGTCGTAGGATATGTTTCTAAAAATCTGCAGTACTCGATATTAGTCAAGTGAATCGTTTTCTCACAGAAGCGAGAGATGCAGAATTTATAGCCCTAAAAGCAAGTAGATGTACTTGTACGCCATTTATTTAAAAAAATACTCACTAAACAGTTTATATAGATTACTTTTATATACCCATATTGTAATTCTAGGTTGCTCTAATCATGGGCGTAGCAGGCGCTTGCAGAACCGATGAACAAACTAAGATGTCTATCCATGACTTAGAAATAAAAGATGACATCATTGTGGTAAATATTCCAGAAACAAAAACTGGAATTTCTAGAAAATTCATAATCGTTGAACCAAACTGGATTGATATTACAAAGAAATACCTTCTTATGAGACCTTCGGACCAATTACGTTTATTCCTAAGTGTTCGTAAGGGGCAAGTTACGAAGCAACCAATTGGGCATAATACCTTTGGTAGTATGCCTAAAAAATTGCAGAATTTTTAAACTTAGAAAACCCTCATCTCTATACCGGTCATTGTTTTCGCAGAACCTCTGCCACTGCACTTGCATCACAAGGTGGTGGAGTATTAGACTTGAAGCGTCACGGAGGTTGGCGATCTTCTAACATCGCTGAAAGTTACGTGGAGGATTCCATAGAATCTAAAAGAAAAATTGCAAAAATGGTTCAGACGACAACTGAATTCCAACCTGAACCATGTACCAGTACATCCACACATTCAGCATTTACTCTTGTTGATACATCACAAGTTTCTGCTACAACGAGCAACGCAGAATTTAATTTACCAGTTGAAAGTCTAAAAACAGGAATTACCATTCAAAATTCGACAAACTGCACCTTCAACTTTTATGTAAATCAGTAATGTAATCTCTTGCACCTAGTTATTTGTTATTGTTAAATTGTTGTTTAATTTCGTTGTTTACCTTTACGTTTCTAAGAAGATATTTAAGTTTGTAGGTTAGGTTCAGTATTTGCATACCAGTTATTAAAAAATAATTTATTGTGCTTTATTCATTAACAATTTCAATTTTGTGGTTTTCAATATACTATAATATCACTATAACAAAATCAAGAATTAAAATTTATTTAAAAGCTCCTGTTTATAAACTATAATGAAAAGATTAATTACTTTCATATTGAGATTGCCAATCGATAAAACAACATTTACAGGGGATGAACAATAAGTTTCCTACTCTTTATCTAATCTCGATGCTACATTTCTTCTACTAAATGGTTATTGTATTTTGACGATGTGCGTTCCAAATATGACTTACATCTAAGAATGCACTTTCATACGGTATTCAATTTCCTGATTATTCTGTGGCACATTCATAGCATTCATCGAAATTATATCGACAACAAGGTCATAATGAATTACTAAATTCCTCTACACAGTTGTATAAAACCCTGTTTCTTCGTTGGACTGCTATCACATTTCATATAACGTCATCTAAACGTTTGATCTAAATATGTAATAGGTGTCCAGTTGTCACCTACAAATATCATTGTTTTCTCTTAACTTGTATTAATAACGCAAAAACGTGATCCCATTCCATTAATAATTTGTTGAGACTAATTTGGAATAAATATTTTTTAAAGGTATCACTTCCACCAGTAATTTATTTTAACTTTCATGTGGGAACGTTTTTATCAATCGTATAAGCTTCAAAGACAGTTAAAATGCCTAAGTCACAATCGTCAAGGGTTATTTTATTTCAACCTCTAGTTTTTCTTCTTCGACGAAGATCCTTATGACCTCTTCTTTTCAGGTTTGTTTTATAAATGCTCTTAATTTATCAGTTGTTGCAATTGCATTTCCAGTTGATACCCTAGCAGTTTTGTTTATCAAAGAACTCAATAACGCCTCTAACAATGTTTTTACCTTCGGAATGCACAATTTTATTCGATGAAGTATCCATGAACATAAACAACGACTGGAACAATACAAATGTTAATTGCCTTCTGTAAAAGCCATTCAAAACATTAACAAAATGTACTTACAATTATAATACTATAATTTTTTGAAGGTTATGTTACTAACTTGTACCACTTCTGCCAATTTTTAGTTCAATATCCTTTGACATTTTCCGGGGATCATGTTTGCTTTGGTATTTACTTTTCCTCCCTAGATATGAAAAGTACAACTTTCCTCCCTCAAATGAGTTGTGAATGATTCAAATTTCAACCCGGCTGGGAAAAACACATTTTCCTTAAACTAATGTTTTACGTTATGTTTACATAAAAGCATGGATTGATAATATAGGCGTTGTAAAAATATTTATTTATAATTGCATTTTCGATTCACATTACTGGGTTATTTATTTATTTTTTCAAATGTAGTAATTCATTGAATAGAACTAAATAAATGCATTGTCTAGATGTAGAATATTAAACTGATGAAAGCATAAGTATTCATGAAATTAATTACAAAACACTAAACGAAAAAATGTATGTATTCGCCAATTAACACATTCTGTTCTAGGAATGTTTGTTTGAGAATTGTTGCTCAATGAAGATTATTCATTATATACTTTCTTATCTAAAATTATATTCACATTCATTAAACTGTGAGCAATATTTTTATTTAACAGTTTGAATAATTAATTGAAAGTCGTATTTTTTACTCTGTTTTATATAGTGTTATTCAGCATTAATGAGTAAAAATGAAGCAGTACTGTATCTTTGAATCCTTGAATCCTTCATTAATTAGGTCAACGCGTTGTACTTTTTTTTTCAATCGTAAATAATTTGCATTTACGTTCTTGCTTATAAATATACACACACATACAACGACGATAAATTTTTAAGGGGATCCAAATTTTATGTACATGTTTTGTATGTGTGATCATTGATTGTAAAATTCGTGTGATCTTATAAAAAAAAATTTCGTTTATTAATTGTGATCGTAAGGAAAGAGTGTTACAACGCGTGATGATAGCCTATATTTATTCTAATCGATGAATGTGTAAAAATGTGAAAACACTAAAATAAATAATACAGCACCTTTTTTACTAAACAGTTTTACTTTAACGTGTACACTCAGCTTACATTTTCTTGAAAGATAAAAAAGTCTTTTAAAGTTTTTCAGTCTAAATTGGTGGCGTGTACCTAAATTATTATTTTTTAAATTAATTTAGACCAATGTGGTCAAAATCGATTTACTGAATTCATTTCTAATAAAACTCTGTTATTTTATATATTGTTTATTCTGTTTATGGTTGTATCCTACATTAGAAAAATTAAACAATTTGAAGAACGCAAAATTGTTGAAACATTCGTCGCTTCACAATTCCATTTATTAACTGGCTTCTCTCATTTACACTCTCTTGCTGAGAACATGTAGTTATTGTTACAAACTTGTAAGACAAGTTTCCATAATCAAATAGTTTGTGTGTGCGGAACATAAACATATTTATAATGCATGTTTTAATATCAAAATTAGAAGAAATAGCTAAAATGCTCATTAACAAACAAAACCATTTTTTTCAAATGAATAAATGAACACATTTCATGTTGAAATGTAAAACAATTTAATTTGGTAGCTCTAACTCGTTACGTATTGATTTCATTTTATTAAAGTGCTTGTTATTGCCGCAGGTAATAAAATATTAATTTGGGTTTAATTACGAAATAACAATTCGTGGTCGCCATAATCGTAATCCCAACTACGTTTATGTGTAATTTTCTGTCTCATCATCCTTTTCTAAATTCAAAATGTTAAGAAGTGGGCCAGGTTTATTCTTTCACGCTCTTGTTACAATCTTCGTTTTAATTATTCAGTTTTACAACACGGTGCACGTAAATCAGGCGCGGTTGCGGTTCTTAACATCCTCCTAAATCTTAAATGTATTTTAAGTGTTCATTAAACGTAATTTAATAAATTTAGCATTTTTTTGGTTTAGTGTTTTGATTTTTTACTTATTCTGTAAAACATTGTATGTTAAGTTGGATTTATCAATATTTTATCGAAATGTATTATTTTATTATTATTAAATTATGTTATCTAAGGCAAACAACTCATGCGATGATGTGTTCTTGTGTTCTATTAGGAACCTCTATTAATAATAACTTTAAGTGCAAGAGTTAATCAGTAAGTCTACAAAAATCACTGGAAAAGCATTTGGTGTCAAAGCTTTCAAAGCATCCGAGTTTGCATGACGTGTAAAAATTGAACGGTGTCGCCACTATTCTTAATTCATCAGTGGTAAGTCAATATCACGAACACAAAAATACTATTATTATCGTGATTTGTGATTATTATTTGATAACAATATTTGGTAGCATTTCCCTGAAGATAAACTGAGACGAGTGAATTACCCAATGAATTGTTGGTTTTATTTGGATTACAGAAACATAGGGGCCTGGCTGATATAAGTTTAATAATGAAGCGGTTGAACCAAAACACTAAAATTAATAATATTGACTCAAAATAAAACTTGTCGGAACTTAACATTACTAATAAACTCAAACATGTTTAGTTTTCTGCTAGTTTCAAGTAAAGTTAAAGTGTGCTTACAACGGAAGAATTTATGTTTAACAGCAGCAACTAAAATTAAAATTATTTTGCATCTACAATACTAACTACAAAACTAACGGAAAACTGCAATTAATTTCGTTTTAAAAAGTTCTATATTTTTGTACAGAAAGTTTTTGTTAAAAATGTGGTTTCTCAATAAGTAAACTTTCTGTTGAATTTTTGATTAATAACATTTTTTATTTTTAACTAATTCTATATTGGCAAATGGAATCAGTGTAACTTTGACAGTGATTTGATATTTTACTTATGTCCTTTTTCTAAGGATTATCATAAGGTAGTTTCTTTTCCTAATTTACATTAAGGCTGGACTGAGGTTCACGCGTTCATATCTGGTGGTCGTAATTTTTCCTTAAATCATCTGGGATGAAAAGTATTTTAAAGTACAAATTATGCTCTGTACGACAGCATGCGCTTTTTCTTGAAAAAGGTTAATAATAATGAAAATTTTTTTTTTAAAAATTTTCCTTTATAAAAATTTTTTTTAAAATTTTAACGATGTACGAGTATAGACAGAACCTTCCTCAATCAAATCCCGTTTTAATTACATAGATTTGTTGGCCAGACTTTGTGTTATTTGTGGAAAGCGAATACATGTTTTACCTATTTTTTTAGTACAATTGCCTATATATCAGGCGTATAGCGCTAATTTTACGTAAAGTAATTGAAATGTGAGAAAGCTTATTTCTAGTGAGCTTTCCTAACATTCGAAACAACAATAACAAATAAACAGTACGGATATAATTCATGAGTCATTTTGTGATAAAATAATTAAACCCCCATTTATTACAAAACGTTTCATAAATTACAATACAACTGGTATACTATTGTTTATTTACTGCAATTTTAACTTACAATCTTTAATCTAACGATTACTTGAAGATGAAACTAATTTATTATGCTAATATTTTTGAATGAAACAAAATCAAATCGAAAAATAAATTTGAAAATATTTAATTTTTGATGATTTTTCATCGGAACGACAATCTTAAAGTTTTGATTTTGTGATATTTTGGTGTTAATGTGGTTCTATAAATTGATATTATTCCAACATCAAACAAAAGTAATGTAAAACATGAATAAATTTTATAAGGATATTTGTAGTAAAAAAGAAAATACATAAACAGTGAAATTGAAGTAAACTACATGTACAAATAAAATAATAGGTATCATTTACATGAAATTAACATATTATTACGACACTGAATGATAAAATATTTTAAAAATTATTTTTGATGAATAAGAAAATGATTTAATTAAATTTACCACGCTTCTTTTCTAAGATCTCTGATTGCTTTAGATGGAAACCTAGGACAAATAAGTTCAGGCAAAATACAATTTTCGTAAAACGATCTTAATTTAGGCAACATTCGATTTCTCCAAAAATCAAGGTCTCGTTCAATTTTTTTCAAATTCTAAGCATAAAGGAGTCCAAATAATAAAAATGCAATTCTTTCGTTTGGTGATATTTAGCTGTCTCTGTATCTGAAAGTAATACTTGTGCTTTTTTTTTAAAGAAATCTGTCCATTCATGATCGTAGCAAACGTAATAACTTTTTCTGCAATAGCGACCTTGGGAGGCTAATTTGAGGCACTATAAATTCTTCATCGAATATTTGAACTGCGATATGGCTAGATGTTTATGCTCATTTCCCCATGTAGTAGCCCTGCTTTCCTTAAAAGTAGAATAAAGAAGATTTGTTACAAATGATCCTCCGTGAGTCGTTGTCTTCATATTGCATATAGAAGCAGTTAACCTTTTGCGACGTTCTTCTCTCCAAAATAACGTGCCATTTAAACAACCACTTTTAGCTATTACCTGTGATATTTTCTGTACTTCTGTTAAGAAATAGTGTTTTTGATGTTCAAATTCTTCCCAAGACATCAAGTTTTTTTCTTCTACTTGTCCATAATCTTTATCAGGGGGAACAATTGTATAAGGTTCTTAGACTTATAAATAGGAAAATAGTTTTTTTTACTTTGAACGTACTTAAGGCGTTTTCGTTTGATATAATTTTTTTTACATACGACGGAGGTGTTGACTAACAACTTTATAGTGAATTAGCCCTGTCATTTCGTCAGCTCCACAATTGTAAGAAGATATAGCTGCTGCTTTATATCTTAGGCTGTAGGCATTTCTGGCATTAAAATTAATCCTCTTCCTGAACAAATTTAGCCACAATGGAGTTGTAAAGTTCAGCTGCATTGTTATCCACATTTAAAATAAGGTTTTAAACATTATTAACCAACCTTTGATAGGCAGCTATGATGTCGTCAAAAAGTCCAGATTCTTTCACTGCAGACACTTTATTAGTTTCCGGAATAGTATTCGATTTGCAAAAATACTCTCGGCAATTATTATGTTGTCTAAATACATGAAATGGGTAGTTGAAAGTCTTGTTTTAAGGCAGTTATCTTTTCAATGACTTAAATTGTTACTTTCCAAAATATATCTAATGGCCAATGTAATGCCGTATTAGATGTGTCTTTTGACACATAATTATCTAGAAGATTTCTGTCTTTATATTGAACTTTCTTTAACATTGAACTCATGTTTTTTTGCAGAAGTCTCTGAGTTTTGCACAGAAATTTCTTAATAATGATTCCGGCAATCAATTGGTTGTACTGATCTTCAAACGTAAGGTCTGATTGCCGCTAATTTTTTGTAACGGTCCTCGTCTTCTACAAGAAATCCATATTTAAGTGCCAGCATGTCGACGCTTTTAAGAAACCCCCGAACAGTAATATCGGATTCCATACCAGTAGAAGGTTTACTCTAATTTTTGTAGCTTTTATGAGACAGTGTCTTGTCCAATAATTACAATTTAAAATATAAAAAAAGGTTTAATTATTTTCAATATTTTATAAATGGAGAACCCACGCACCAACTAAGATAACAGTGATATATGGAATTCCATCGGAATCTACAGGGTGTTGCTATATTCGACCGACAACGTTCTACTACAGGGAGGTCTCGTAAATTGGTGAACATGAACCCTTAAACGGCTTAGTTGCTAAGATACAGGGTGTTGAAAGTTTAAAATAAAAATTAAAAAATTGCAATAAATCAAAAATGCCTTTAAAAATTTTTTCAAATTTGATGACCAATATGCTCTTCAAGAAAGTCATATTTTGACATATACTAACTTTTCAAAAGTTTAACCAGTGGCGCGTTTAAGGGTTAGTGACAACTTTTATTCTCCTATTTTTTACGCCACTGGCACTGGAGCAAATAATTTTTTTGATTTTTTTTTAAATTCTTTATTAAAAAGTAATAACATTATACTTTTTGGTTTATCTTCCAAATCACTTCTAAATGTCTCCACGTTAACTTTATTTTTATTCTTTAGAGTTTAGACCTTCAAATATCTAATTTTGTTTCTCGTTTTCATTACTAGGTAATATATTCACATGTTCTTTTTATTTTCTTTATCTACTTTATCAATCATTTTTAATGTTTGTCATAGTTTGTCTTTTTTTCATTCCTTCATCCCATGTTCTTTCTCTTTCTTGTTGAATTAATCTTTGACTAATTATGTATTGTTATTCTTTTTCTAGTGTTTGTTCATTTGGAATACTCCGCGTACTCATTTTGTTTCATTTGTTTTATTTTTTATTACAC